>OVAN01014343.1:0-12115 GCA_900406275.1 Anastatica hierochuntica | reverse complement strand
ACCCTCTCTTCGATAGACGGGATCGAAGACACAACTTCCTTACACCTCCTTCTGTGACTAGACATCTTGTCCATTTCTAACTCATATGAGTAGTCGAGAAGCTGGGTGCGATACAGAGCGCCCATTGAACCACGACATTCGCTGAATTCCCCGAAGGTTTGATAAGCACGATTGTACTGATCAAAGTCCTACGTGAACTGAACTGAGCGATCGGGCACGATCGAGGCGACATCTCGCTTCCCGCAACTGTACCCGCGGCAAACTTGCGACGCTAGACTCTGTGCCAATTCCCTTTCGCGAGACGAAATCGCTTCGAACTCCTTCTTCAGGGGAGCGTTCTCTTCTTCAAGTCTCTCGGCCTTGAACCGAGCCGTCTCCGCCTCCAGGTTGCTCGCCCGAAGGGACTCATCCATCACATGTGAACTCTGCAAAACGAAGTCATCAGAAGTTAAAAGCGATATCACGTGAACGATTGTAATCGTAACGTATGTACGAAAACTAACCCCCATGCACAAACGTGAAGCCTCTGCATATTGCTCGGATCTAACGAATCCCGCGCCAGTTGCAGTTTGATACGTCAAGGCATCAAGGGAAGCCAAAAAGTCCTCCCGTTTCGGCACTTCTCCAAAAGGCGGCACCGAAGATTGACTCCGACCGCTACCTTCTCCGCCGAGTATATCCTGGGGCCACGGCCCTTCAGACGGCCCTCTCAAATTCTCGGCAATGCCGCCCCCATTAGCAGGCGCACGCTCGTTTCAGGGAGACCTCTCCCTCTCAAAATCGAGAGGCAACTCATACGGGGCAAAGTTATCCATAGTCGGTTCAAGCTCCCCTTCTGAAATTGTGTCGGGCTGAGTACGACTATTGTGGTACGTGACCGCGTTACGAACCCGCTGCGGGGAGAAGTAACCCCAATGGAACGGACCGCCTCAGAGAAGGTCCCTGACGGTGCATATTTCTGCTGGATGCGGAGGAAGGGGATCCAATTCTGCAAAACAAAAAAAATCATCAACTATCTGCAAACGAGAAGAAAGCGGCCAAAGTATCAAAAGCGATACCTGCGGGACCCCATTCACACCGAAAATAAGAAATGTATTCGCTCTCGACCGAAGCGCTATCTAAACGGACAAAGAAGTATCGTTTTCTCCATTTATGGAAATTGGATGCAAACGATTGGATCATTGCCATGTTTGCCCTCAGTTTGAGGCAATAATGTAGCGATTTACCCGCAGCCGACAGAGTTAAAAGCGCTAATAGATAATCGACGATTAAGTTCATCCCTCGCTCGTAACCCAAAACCAAGGGTCCAATGAGGTGTTGGAGACCGATGGACAAGAGATGACCGATCAAAAAACTTTTATGATCCAAAAACTGAACTATGACTCCCGGAATGGGAAACCACAATTGGAAAAGCAACAAATGAGCCTCGTAGCACGTAAAGAAACCACGACGTGGAGAAACAACATCTTCTCTGACAATCGGCATTCGGAACTCCACCTCATTCGGGACTCGGTAGAAATCCCGGATCACAGCAAGGAAGGATTTCCAACACTCGCTTGACCTACGTGCGTCCTTTTTGAATTTAAGTCTCGGCGGACACCACGATTCGGCCGGTGGAGCTTCGATACCACATGTAATTCGCCTGTATTCCCTCACCTCGTCAGGATCGACGGATTACGGCACGAACTCGACTTTCGGTACAACCTCGCCGTCCGGAACTTGTAGACTCTCGGGGTCAAAAGTCGACTACAAGGCACCCTCGGATAGTAGATTATTCATAGCCATGGCACAAAAGAAGGAAAAAAATGGAAAGGACAAGGATCTTGTTTTACCTTAAGCAAATTTTTGTGAGAATGAGCAAGTGAAAGGTTTGAAAAGTTACTTCTCTTACTTATAGAAAGAAAAGTTTACTATTCATCCTCGGACTTTTTTTTAGCCATCAATTCCGCCTAACTTGCCTAAGGTGCCTTTAAAGTTCGCAAGAACATTTCAACGATTCTTGCAAACTGGGGGCTAACTGTTGGGGTCAAAAACGGTTACGACAAAATCGATGCAAAAAAGAGTAACGGAAGCATCATCTCTCTTTCGAAAATGAAAATCGCGAAAGGATTAACAATTCTGAAGATATTTCCGTTATGTCAATTTCCTCTCGACCAAATGTCGAAGATCCGCGTCTAGCAATCCATAAGCGAAGGCTTCACAAAGTCCAGTAACTCGCGGGAAACAAAACACGAGAATAACGAAACCAACGTCCGAGACCTCCGAGAGATCTTGGTAAACAAGTTCCGGAGCGATAAGAAGACTGAAGCGCTTCGAAAATACGATCAACACGAACAACAGCAAGTCTGGACGCCTGGACTACAGTCTGGACGCCCATTGGGCGCCTAGACCATGGGTCTAGGCGCCCAATGGGCGCCCGAACCACGCTTTCCCGATTGCCTTCTCCTTCGAATCCCAGTTCAAACATTTCTTATTTTGTCTCGATCGGAAGCTCCATTGAAGTTTCGCGGCAATAAACGTAAAGATTTGAACCTTTCGTAAATACTTCGTATCGGTCGTATGAAACGATAATGGTTAGCTCGAACACCGATATTGTCTTAGCCATACGATTGGTCTTATCATTTCGTAAAACCGTCACCGCGTAGTCGTACAAAGAACGATTTCTCAAAGGAAATCGTAAAAATCGCTTTGTCGCTAAACGGCCCACGAAGACCCAAAACGCGACAAAAGCCCACTTACGATTTCAGAACGAGAACCGGCCTAATTGCACCAACGATTTACCCGAGGTTCGCGAAAGATAAAAGGAAAATACGATAAAGTCAAGGTCTGAAGATAAATATGAAAAATTCGTAAGACTATGGAATACTCCCGAGAAAATGGAATATTTCCGCGAAAGGATATGCACGAATCTAGGGCGGAAAATGAAACGGATTTAACCTACGAAGGCATATAAAAGGAGGGCTAAGGAGAAGAATGAGGGAGAGACAGACAGAAATTTCGTCACCATTAAACACTTAGAAAGTTAGGGTTTTACTTTCGTTTTTGGTTAGCGAGCTACAACTCAACTAGGTTTACGAGTTTACGGTGTTAGATCTAGGGTTCTTGCTGACAGTTCTTGTGGCCACGGCTTTACACCAGTTGTAAACGCTCAAACACGAATTCGGAATAAGATCTCTTTCACTCTACTTCGTTTATGATTTCTGCTTACTTTCGATTTACTTTTCGTTTATGATTTTGTTTTAATGTAACTTCGTTATCTACGGATCCTGTTTACTTTTACTTTGCAATCTCTTTACGTTTAATTCATCGTCTGTTTTCATCGCGTTCTAATCTCTCGTTGTTTGGCCAAGCAGAAATCCGGGACCTCAGAGAAAGTTGGGGTTTCCTGACTTTCTTTCGATATCGTAAATCGACAATGCGAATTTCGGTTCCCACAACGCTCACGAGTATTTGGAAATTTATGCAGAAGCTAAAACTACGAGTTTTAAGCATTCAACACAAAAAAGGTACAAGGAAATAAAGTTGTAGCAATATAACCATGGTTTAAGGAAGCATCCCAAAAAGGGGGATTAGAAAACATGTGATCCAGCCTAGGCCTAGGCATTCAGAATTTCGTTAAGGTCGGGTCATATTTGGTTCGGGTTTGAGTCTCGTTTAAAAAAGTTCTAAGATCCATTCGTGTTTTTTTGAAATTTGATTCGGGTATGGTTCAGGTTTCTTCGGGTTCGGGTCAGATTTAGTAAACCATCTAAAATCCAAATGGACCCGAATATTTTTTTGGGTTTAGATATTTTCGGGTTACTCGGGTTCAGGTTCGGTGTTTTTCGGGTTTTACTATATTTAAGGGTTTTTCTGGTATTTTCGGGTTTTCGAGTACTTTTTGGATTTTCGCGTTTGGTTTGAAGATTTTGTGATATTTCGGGTATTTGTGTGTGTGTGTGTGTGTGTGTTTGTGTGTGTGTGTGTGTGTGTGTGTGTGTGTGTGTGTGTGTGTGTGTGTGTGTGTGTGTGTGTGTGTGTGTGGCATCCATATACTAGTTCGGGTTTCAAGTTCGGTTCGGGTAAAACCCGAAAACGGAAATACTTAGATATAGAATTCGTTCGGGTTTTTCACATGTTGTTTCGGGTTCGATTTCGGGTTTTTCAGATCGCGTTCGGTTCAAATTTTCGGGTTCGGTTTTTTTGCCCAACCTTAATTCAACCTTTCATTATGGAGTCTCACCCGATGGACCAGCACCATATGTCGTATCAACCAACAGAGACATCAATGTTTTGTAGAAGTCAGGGAGTGGCAAGCCATGAAATTCTGCTTGTTGCTTGGTCAACCGTTGATAAGAAGCCTCGATCTTCTCAAGATCACACTCCAAGTGGTCCCAAGGAGTAAATCTATGACATTGTATCCACTAGGCACTCCATGGTGGTGATCTCCACATAATGCTCTTAAATCTTTACTCATCTCTTAGCCAGCTGCCTCTCCGCATGCTCATTTCCTTGTTTGAGCATCAGCTAGGTTCCTCCAAAGGATCCTAGATAATGAATCCTATTCTCAAAGGCTCATGATCGCTTCATTGTCCCACCAACTCTTGATAACACTATTTTTAGTTGGATTTTTACGTATTTATTTGTAGGTTTTAATGCTTTTTCGACCTCTAGAGGTAGTTTTCTATTATTTGTGAATTTAAGGACTAATCAGGTTAAATAATAAAAAAGGATGGAGAAACGTATTAATTGGACTTCATTCATATCACCAAGAAAGTTCCATTGATGGATCATAAAGACAAAAGCTCAAACACTTGAGTTTTGCATTTTACCAATCTGGCCAGATTCTCAGTATCAGAAAGATCTTCATGAACCGAGGTCTTCCCTTCATTGGATTGAGCTGGAATTTTTCTGAAGTTTTAATTTTGAGTTATCTTTCATATGAAAGTAGTTTGAAGTCATTTGGAGCAATGATCAAATAGTTATAGCCATTTAAATGAAGATACATCAATTTGTCTTGAAAAGAAAGCAAGTGGAGAAACATTTGAAGCTGTGACCGGGTGATGGAGATGCCACCACCGGCTGAGTACCCATTTTTGGCACACTAAGGTCACAGAGACATTTCGTGGTCAAAGACAAATTTCATAACTTTCGGTTCGCTTACCCGAATTTGATTCCGCAAGAACCTACATAACCGAGGACGCCCTAGGAAACCCTATTATTATAAATAAGTTGTTTTTAGCCTTTAAAAAGGGAGAGCCATGAAATTTACATATAGTGACAAGCCGTCAAAAGCTTTGAGAATTTTTCTCTTTTTCTTGAAGTTTCGAAATGTTCTTGAGAGAGATTCATTCCATACTTTGTCAAAGAGAATATTTCTTTACTCTTGATGTATTTATTAATGTTTTTCTCATTGATTGCTTGTTGTTTTTCGTGTTCCATGTCTGATTAGTTCATTAGTTAGGTTTGTGGGCTTCTCAAAGAGGTCATGTATTCACGAGATGCTAGTATTTGTTTAGGGATTCGTTTAGTCTTTGTCTCAGTTGATCTTTATGCATGATTACTCTATTTGCGCATCTAGTAGTCTGTCCATAGGTAGATTTTAATTCCAAAAGCTTGTTCAATCACTTGAACCAAATCTTTGACAAGCTTAGTTTGAGGAGGCTACGAAAGTAGACCGCCTTTGCTCAGTGAACTTATCGAAACATGTGTCTATTTAATGCATGCAAATTGTTTAAAATCATTCGCAAATCTAGGTTCCTTGATAATTAGTATAGAATCCCGAACCTCGAAAGTAGAGAAGATTTACATTAGCGTTTTCGAGTTCTAGACGTTTCTTGATTTTATTCCCTAAACAAATCGATTTTCTCTACAATGCATGATTCTCTGAGAATATCCTACGTGTCTAACGCTTTTTCCCATTAATTTACATCCTTTCAATTATTTTTAGTCGCGGTCCGTTACTTTTAAACTCACCAAACAACTCTTTTATTTTCTATTTTAACTTAAATAAATTTTGAAATTTGTAGTGTAAGATCTTAGTCCTCGTGGGATCGATAACCTGAAGTACTTCAACTACGCTGTGCATTTGCAGCAGTAGTGTCTTTATAGGTGAAACTTGACATGCTATCAATCTTTCTGGCGCCATTGTCGGGGACTTGATTCGTTACCTACAAAATTTTCTTTATTGATTTTAGTCTAGAACGCTTTTATTTTAAGTTTTTACTTCTTTTTTGTTTCTTTTCTTTTCAGGTTTTATGCAAAGGAGACCTTCTTCGCACGACCCATCTACAGCCGATCATCCCATTGACATCATTGAACGCACCTAAACGAGACAAAAGAGAGAAAGAGTAGCTGCTATGGAAAATCCGAACTAGAATCCTCCACACGGACAGCCACATCTTTTGGACAATCAAACTGTTCTCATTCAACAAGAAAACATAGCTGCTGGCCATGGAGTTTTTGTCGCCCCTGCTTCTATTG
The DNA here is from genome assembly GCA_900406275.1 of Anastatica hierochuntica. Taxonomy (NCBI): domain Eukaryota; kingdom Viridiplantae; phylum Streptophyta; class Magnoliopsida; order Brassicales; family Brassicaceae; genus Anastatica; species Anastatica hierochuntica. The sequence continues at coordinate 5,653 of OVAN01014343.1, read as the reverse complement.
TTCCACCTCATGCCAACTTACATGCTGCTTTAGGATTCCAAGGAAACACACAAGAACCTCTTGGTGCTGCCCCCGTTCCACAAAACCAACAAGGAAGAGGAAATGCACTTGTTCGAGTGGATAACCCACAACAAATTCAACCTGGGAATTTAGTTGGATTACAACAACTCCCTCAACTACTTCAAGCCCTGATTACCCAAGGTTTACCTCAGAATCAGCCCTCTCAAGGATAAGCTCAACAAAATCAGCCTCGCCAGCCTCAAACTATTGGAGATTTCGATTCTTCTGATGCATTCTTCTTGGATAGGAATCCAATTCTTCCTCCTCAGCCTAACAAGAATGATTTTGATATTAAACCTCAGATTATAGCCTTGGTGAAGTAAAATCGATCCCATGGACTGTCCACAGAACATCCACTTGACCATATCGACACATTTGAAGATATATGCAGTACTACACGTACACATGGAGTTCCACCGGATTACTTTAACTGTAAATTTTTTACATTCTCACTAAATGACAAGGCTCTTAGATGGATGAAGTCGCTACCACCAACATCCATCATTACTTGGGACGAACACAAAGGTGCATTTCTGAGCCAATTCTACACTAAGTAGAGATTGAGCTCCATTCGAAGCAAAATCTCTGGTTTTCAGCAAGGACCTACATAATCCTTTAATGAAGCACTAGAAATGTTCAAGGAGTACAAAAGGTACCTCCCAAACCATGGTTTCTCTGAAGGAAATCTATGGAACATCTTCTACAATGGTATCGACCATAGGTACAAGCTTTTTCTAGACACGACCAGCAATGGGAGCTTTAGGACTAAATTTGTGCCTGAAGCCAACCTTTTTATCGAGAACCTAGCTGCTAGTGATGCCAATAGTGGTCCTATTTATGATATAAATATTCGTGGATCAACCCATTTAACAGAAATCGCACAAATTTCTAAGTTAAAGACGATGATTTCTCAACTACTAAAAGATAGACACGGAGTACATGTTCTGAGACCATTGGAGACGACAAAAAGACTCCAAATATGGAGTATTTAGAAGATGAGGAAACCATCTTCAGAAACAGGGGATACAACCAAGGATACCGAAATAACTCAAATCAGTCCTACCGGAACAATAATGTATAGATCCCTCAAGATCAGTACTATCCGACTCAAAAACGCCTAAAAAAGAGCTTCCTCTTAGCCTAGGAAACATTCTTTTAACAATAGAATATACCAAGTGAAGAAACCATTCACTTATCTTCAAGCCAATGCATTGAATCTGCAAGAGAGCAAGCTTGAGACAATGCTGAAGCAAATCTCTCAGGAGATGAAACAACACCATAAAGAGGTTAATGAGAGGCTGTAAAACGTCTACAATGAGCTAATAACAAAGTATGAAGCCATTTCCACTCATGTCTAGAAGCTTGAAGTTAAAATCACTCAAACGAGTGAAGCTGTCAAGAAACAAGAAAACCCGGAGAAATCCTTCTGCAAGGTCGCCAACTTAAGGGAAGATATGGAGGTCATGTCTAATGCTGAGACACCTCTTTAAAACCTCAATTCTCAAGGAAGATTACCTCTGGACCGTTTACCAAATGAATCTAAGAGAGCTTACAAGAGGAGGGTCAAGACTATTCCTTTAAAAAAGATCGAATGCAAGAAAAGTTTATCACTATTTGCTCAATAATTAAAATTAGGATTGATGATTTTTAATTTGATATTGGAGCTAATGTGAATATGATGTCATTAAACATGGCTCTGGACTTAGGGCTCTCAAACTTCCGGCCATCTCGAATCTCTATCGCGTATGTTGATATGTCTACATACACACAGTATGGATTTTTGCCGGATGTTTTGCTTGAAGTAGGAAAATTTCTCATACCTACTGACTTTCAAGTCATCTTTACTAAAGGAGGGAAGACAAATCCACTGATCTTTGGCTCCCAATTCTTAGCTACTATTGGAGCAAATTTTGATTTCCCGAACAAAAGGATTTGCTTAGCAAGAGTGAACAAGCAAGTCTATTACCCTGCTGTGAGCTATAACTCCACACCAAATGAAGCTATTTTGGAGGACAAGAAAGTTAGTCTAGACCCTGGAAAAAGCCTCAAGACAAAACAACTCTCAAAGAAAGAAGCTACATCCACCAAAACACCAATTCCTTCAAAACCGGCGAAAATGGATGCAAAGAAAGATTCTTGTGCCATTGAAGTACAAACTGACCCTTTATTGGACGTGGATGAAGAAGAGGAAGAGGTCTACAATTTTTCAATGTCCTATGCTAAAGTCAAGATCCGAATCCCCATTGGTATTGATTTGAAAGACGATGAAATCTACAAGGAGAAGCTCGAGAATACTCTTACGCTATTCCCGAAAGTATTTGTGATCTATGAATCTATTGGAGGCACGCTTGATGATTTCAAATCAATCTCTACACCACCAACTCGAGAGACTCAAGAAGCTAAAGGAACTACGATTCTTTTAGTGGAAACCGATAACGCCTAAAAAGTGAAAGGAGTCGAGCTAAAGACTCAAAACAAGCGCTTTTTGGGAGGCAATCCACATGGCTTTAATTCTTGTTTTTAATTTTTAGAAATTATTTAGATGTCTAATAGTTAGTTTTAATTTTTTGTGGGATTTTAAAAAATCAAGAAAAATACAAAAAAAAAATTAGACTCAAGAACAAACCTGAAAATTGTTATGACTAGGTGACGATTGCCAAAATATAGGAGTGTGCCACAGTATCTCAGTCGACCGGTGTCAAGAGCAAAAAGCCTCAAAATCACTTTCTCAATTTTGGCAAGAAAGCGTATCTAAATCGTCTAAACCATCTCTTGGACCATTCCAAACATTCATTCTATACTGGAGAACGAATTTAAAGACCGCCAATCAAGATAAATCCTTAGAACAAAAATTATTGGAACAAAGTGATGATATCATGAAGAACCAAGAAGAACAAGCTTGAGAAATGTCATCATTTGATCATACTGAAATACTGAGATATATCCCAGAAAGCTTTAAACATTACCAAAAGAGGTAAACAAACCCCGAACTTTATTTTTATTAACTAACATTATATGTTAGGTGAGATGCCCGAGAGAAAACGACCTTGGAACGGTCAAAATCAAAAGTTTCCCAGAGGATCAAGTTTCTTAACAAAAAGAAACATGGAGATTTCCAGCATCCGCCAAGCAAATCAACTCAAACCATCGAAGATTTCTAAGAAAAGTGACCATTATGAACAAAACAGCCCGGTTAGAATATTGATTTTTCAAATTTTAATTTTTGGCTAATATTACGACTTTGTCGGCTAGCCAATGAGTTTGTCTAAGCCAAAAGGGACATTTTCATATAAGAATCAGGTTGGCATACTAAAAAAATTCATCATATAAGTTTAAATATTCGAGCAACAATGACCAGCTATCCAAAACGATTCTTTATCCGGCCAAAAAGATGTTTCGTGAACTCAAGAACGTCTAAATGGTCGTGTTTTCAATCCTTTCGGAAAATTCATCCGTCAAAAATAATTTAAAACATTTTGGTACCAAAAAGAACATCCTGGAACACTAACCGACTATTCGGAATTCAAAACAACCAATCGGAACGCGAAACGACAGAGGAAAAACACAACATGGCCGAGAACACGTCCCGACCGGCCGTCGAATGCTCCACGACCAATATGTGCCAAGGTGGGACACGCGACCAGTGTCCAGGGCATCGTGCCTTGTCCGTGTGCCTCTACTGGGGTTCCTGACCAATCGGCATGGTTCCCACGACCGGTCTTTGCCGAGGATTTGCATGCGGTCGGTCAAGGGTGCTTCGTGCCCTATTTGTTACTCTACGATCGGTCGGTGTGTTTTACACGACCCAAACCGTGCCAAACGTGTACGTCAGTAGGTCCTAGAGGTAAGTTGCTCAAATTTTAAATTTCTATGTCCAATACCCATTTTTATAAAAATAAATCAATTTCCCTAAAACACTAAACCAACTTTTAAAGAAAAGGAAGGGAAAACAAGGGTTTTGGTTTCTACTTTAGTAGTTTTGGATCTAAAACTCTAAAAACTTATCTCTTTCTCTTTGACAACTCTTAGAACCCTAAAGAAAAAAATCTCAAAACCTTAAATCTTTTGTTCTTCTAATAAATTTATATTGATTTCCATTGAAGAATCTCATTCCTTTCATCATTCAAGCATCAAGGTATGTTCTTAAATTCTCTTTCTCTTAAAGTTACAAGTTTTAAGATTTCATAAATTTCTTAGAGTTAGGCTTTTCTTAGCTTGATTCTTAGAAATTTTTTTTGGAAAAGCTTGGTTGGTTCATGGATTACACTTAGAACATGGTAAATTGCGTGTTTTCACTAGATTTTGAAATTTAAAATTTTTGAATTTTTGGGAGCATAAAATCCGAAAATTCGTGATTAAATTTGATGAATTTGCTTGTTATAGAGTCATTTCTTTATGTATAACTAGAATATGCTAGTTCTTTTTCATCAATTGACCTTAAAATTGAAATTTTTGGTGATGATTTTTGGCTAATTGTGTTAAATCAGAAAATGACTTTGAGTTCTTTAGAAATTTGAGTTCTTACTTGTTTGATTTTTTTTTTTTTTATTTCCCATATCATTTAGATGCTTCTTTGCTATTACAATTGCTTAAGAATATATATTGATTCTCTTTGAAGTTTTCAAGAGACTCGCTTTCTCTTTGAGTTTTAAGTTTTGTAGGATATTCAACAATGGATAATGAGGAGAATGTGAGGAAATCAACAAGGATAGCTATATGAAAGGAACGAGCTTTGAAGAGTCAAGAGCCAAGCAATCTGTCTAAACCCGGAAAATCCAAGAAGTTGAAGACATCTACTAAGAAGGATTCAAAAAAGGTAACAAAGAGGCATGGAAAAGACATTGCTAGTGAGAGTGAAGCCACTTTGAGTGATGAATCAGATGAGAATGGAGAAGAGACACAAGGAGACGAGATTTTTTTTTATTCCAGTTTCTCAAATCATAAATGATGTGCCAAAGTCTCCACCACCAAAGAAGCAAAGAAAATCGAGAGCTAAAGAACATAAGCTCACGGTTTTGGGACCTATGGAACCATGAAGAACAAATGTTGGACAAAAATTGGATCCAAATGTCGATTATGGGGATGCCCTTGCTACCATAAGGGTTCAAGCTCAATTGAAGATTGATTTTCCAATACTTGATGCTTTAGGATTAACAAGAGATGTCACTTAGTTCTTGGATGCTTTGAGGTTGAGAGCTTTTGTAGAGATTTCTTTCCTGGTCTAAGAGGAGCTCACCAAGGAGTTCCTTAGCACTATTGAGCTTTCATATCCCAAGGAAAAACGAGCTAAGGCTCAAGAAGGAGTTCTAACTTTCTCGGCTAGAGGTACCTCTTATTCTTTGACTATTGGTGAGTTGTGTGAAATTTTGCACTTGGAATGTAAAGATTAAGTCAAGTTTAGCTCGGGCCAAGATGCCTACACCATTTGGGATCAATTTTCTCATAAGACACTTAGGCTTGGGCATTCGAAAGAGGCCAAGCTTGGACATCCAGCGGTTCGGTATGTTCATAGGCTCATTTCGCAGAGGATCTTCAGTAGGACTGATGTGTCAGTATTTTAGTGGTTTTTACTAAGGTTCTTACACGAGATTTA
>OVAN01014342.1:0-12115 GCA_900406275.1 Anastatica hierochuntica | reverse complement strand
ATGTAAAATTTCTTTTCCTTTTAAGTGTATTTCTGTAAATTAATCTTATGAGATTATGATATAATTTAATCAGACTAGCTTTCATAAAATTTAATCAAGCTGTCATAAAGTTTAGTCAGATAAGAAAATTTTGAATTAATTATCTGAAAATTATTTTCATTTCTTAGCATTATTTTTACGGGATATATGGCTGGTGCTGTTATGGGTAATAGGAAACAAAAATGGAGAATTAGGTAAATGGCAATTCAAAAAAATCAAGTGTATATAAATGTCATTATATCTTTGGGTCCACTTGCTTTATTTTTTAATTATAATAACAACAGGTCACATAGTTTGTCTGTATCAGCTATATTACAAATAGTCTAACTATTTTTGCACATCATAATATTTTTTTTATTTCCATTTCGTTTTTATAAAAAATTAAATACCCCTTCCCAAAACTTTATTTTGTGATATCTTTTTTGCATTATTTTTTTTTCATTTTCATTTGAAAATTTTTCTTATTACATACCCCTCTCTAAATTTTTTTCTATGTATATTAAGTTTCTTTTTTTTTTCCTTAATATTTGCCTATATAATAGTTATATATGGATAAATTTTTATTTCTTTTTCTCCCTTTGATAATTGGTTATTTGTGCAATTTATAGACATGTCAAAAATAGTACGACTACATAAAAATAGTCTCTCGCCGTACTATTTATCATGATTTGCGACTATTTGCAAAATATATATTTGTTTTGAAAAATTCAAAATACGTTAAATAGGGAAAAAATTTACTTTTTTCTGTAGTTACAATTTTACTTCAATGTATGTATAAACATAAAATTTTATTTAAACTTTAGTGGGGTAAAGATATTTAAAAAAAAAGAAAACAATCAAAATAGAGGCAAAGTAGACAAATGACCTCTTTATTTTGTTTTTATTTTAAATGAAAAGTATGGAATGACCACAAATTTAATTAATATTTTTTTGGTCATTTGGCTAATCTACCCAACAAAAAACAAGTAGAAAAGAGATTACCAACAAAAAAACAAGCACGAGAAAAAGAGTAATTTCTTTCTCTCTTCTCAATTCTCGAGAAAAAATTAGCTCTTTTTATTTTGCATGTTCTATCTTTTACATTTATTTTTATTTGACAGGAGATGCAAAAACTCAGACTAAATAATATCTCTTCTTAACTACAATCACATAATTGATCAAAGAAAGAAATTACTCTTTTCTCCTGCTTTTTTGTTTGTTGGTAATCTCTTTTCTACTTGTTTTTTGTTAAAAGAAGTACAAACATTACTTTTTTTTTCAGCTAAGACATTTACCCCCCCAAAAAAAATTAAAAAGGTGTTTGGTAGTTTGTTATGTAAATTAATTGTTGTGAATTTTATTTTATCGGCGGGTGTCTCGGCTAATTGTCGTGTTTTGTTGAACCAAATGTTATCAATGATGAATCCACAAAATTTTGTTGATCGGATTTAGCTTTCTCCATTGCATTCTGAGCCACATCCCAACGTGGCACGCATGAACATTATTATTTTTTTTAAATTTTGGTGTTAGTTTGTTGTTATTAAATTTGTGGTTTTACAATGCTTTTATTCTTGTTTATTTGGTTTGAATTTTGGAAGAAACTACAGGTTTTTGGTGTGTTTGAAGGACAACTTGTGTTTTTACTTGTTTATTCCTCGTTTTTCTGTGGAGTTTTTTTAATAATGTATTGATTACTCTTTCATTCTACTTAAATTTTGAAGACCGTAGTTTAATGCATTTTTTTATTTGGGTTTAAGTTTTTCGTATAGCTGACCATGCTAAAAAATGGTTTTAGGCAGATATTAAAATTCAACAATAACATTTAGTTTTCTTTTCCTTTGCGATTTTTTATTTATTTATTAATGAAGTCATTCGCATTTAATATTTAAATTATTTACAATAGATAATACTTATCAAAAATAGTTAATTTACATAGTTGATACATACAATAATCTAACCAAGTACAATAGCTTACCATATTTAATATTTAAATTTTAAAAAACAGAAAATTTATTTATACAAAACTGTAAAATTTAAATTGTTGACACATGTCATAATCTGATCGATTAACTGATACATATCCCAGTCTACTGAGCTACAATTTTGTAACGTATTAAACTCACCGCGAACACGTTCAACTTTATATAAGAAGATTTATATTTTTGATATATTTTTTGGTGGAAACATGGATTTTAAAGGTTATGGCTTATATGCTCGCTAATCTCTTTTATAGCACATTTCTGGGCGACTATTAGTATATCATGTTCCTATTTGAATTGTTTCCATCATTCAAGATTGTCATAGTGTCGTAGTTAAGTCTTTTTTTATTATTTGGATCACTTATTTAGTTTCTCTCATAACAAAACTATGTTTTTGTGTCAACAAATGGACCACAACAGGCTGGTCCGGTAGCCCATTAGCTCCACATATTCTTCCATTCTGTGGTGGAGGAGGGTCGAATCCTGGTGCCTGAGGATTGGCTCTGGAGACTCAACCACCAGACTACAATGTCTTCGACAACAAAACTATGTTTAGAACCCGATATTTAATTAGCCAAAACAATTAGAACAAAATTATATTCAAAATTAATTTATAAACTTTGCGTTTTAGTCAATCCATTTTATTTAGTTTTATTTCAACGTGGTCATCTAAATAAAATGTTCATTGCAACAAATACCGCTCGTTTTGGAAGAAAAAAGCTTTTGAATGCGTAAGAAAGGCTTTCTTTAAGTGCTTTGTGGTTTTCTTTCAATGGAAATATGCAAAATCGAGGAAGAAAGCTACAATTTGCTCGTACAAAGCCTAGTCTTCTCTAATTTATTCTCATCCCCAAGTATGCTCCCTAATTCTACTCTTCTCTCTTCCTTAACCCACCACAAAAACACACCAATCATCTCTCAATAAAGACTTTTATTTTCTTTAGTAACACTCTCTAAGAGTTTTCATTTTTTTTTCTTTTTGCTATAATTCTTATTTCTACTTTTAGATAAATTGATCATTTCTTTCTAGTCCTTTAGACTCTAATCTTTCCTTTTCTTAACTTAGGATCTTTTCTTTTCTATTTTAATCACAACTTTGAGATATCTTTTCTCTTCTTCTTTCTACCCAGAGTGTATCATTTTTCATCTTTTTTTTTCCTTAATACTTATCTCATTGAAACCCTTTTGGTCATCACAAAACATTCTCTACCCATGATCATCAAGTATATGCACTCGAATCGATCCCCATCATGTCTATGCTAGTCTTAAAGCGAGACTAGTTCTAAGAACGATCCTCTTTGTCGTCCAATACTCACGAGATTTTACATATGAATGCATCAAAAGAGGCCTCACTTAATAAAGAATAATTTGAGGTTGGAAATAAAAAGGTTTGAGTTTAAAGGTGAGGTACCATTTTTAAAATGAGAATAACCACTTAGATTGGTTAAGAGTGACAAAAAGGGATAAGACAATTCGAGTGTCAATATGTTTATATCGTGGTTAATGCATTTCAAGTCCATAAGCGATATTGATTTCAAAGTTCATTTACGTTTAAGTTCATTAGGGTTGAATTCAAAGCACGCAAGATCCAATTTAGACGCAAACAATTAAGGTGAGAGTTTCGAGCATGAATTTTCCATTTTTTCGGTTTGACTCAAGCTACATACTAACTCTAACAAGGGTATCGGTTAAATCCCTAAGCATAGTTCACTTACAAGGTGGTTAGATCGTCATCGTCTATGCAAATGCACACTATATGCTTTCTAAGACTCGATCCTTCTAAGAATGATTTGAAGGAATGCAACTACATGATTCTTTTTGGTTTTTCAAAAAATTTCAATTATTTTTGATTTTTTATGTCTTAGTTATTAACAATGCAAGCTATATGAGACTCAATGAAAGGAAAATAAAAACATAACAACTTAAAAGAGGAGATTAGTAACCATTCTCCTCCGCCAAACTTATTCATCACTGTCTCGGTGATTGAATAAAATCTGGCGATGGAGACCAACAACCACAATGAATCAAAAACGAAAAGAAAAATGGTATATACAATGGATGAAAGAAAGGTACGTTGTGGTCTTGACGGAGATGAATAGAGATTGAAACCGGACGAGGCCGCCGACCGAGCTCAGGTCTCTGGATTTTGGATCACAGCTCTACAAGTTCTCTCTGGAAACCCCACGTCCATGCTCAGGTCTCCAGGTCTTGAAGCGCATGTCTTCGAGTTCTCTCTGGAAACCCGCCGACTAAGTTGGAGTCGACGGTTAATCAGGTGTAGCTCGACGGTTGCCCGTTTGCCTTGCTACTCTTGATTTTTCCGAGTTCAATGCCCTGAAAGCCTTTTCAATCATCAAAAACATTTAAAATATCAAACTAAACATAATTTAAAAATGATATGTACAAGGATACCATGAGATTGCCTCCCAAGTACGCTTTGTTTAATGTCTCTAAGCTTGACATGGTCTTTTGGTGAGCTAGTGGTTGGTGAAATGAGAATCACCGAGATTCTTAGCTCCTTTGTCCATGAGCTCTAACTTGAGTATATTCTTCATGATTTCTTCCATACACTCTTGACCTTTATCTATCATTTCCTTTGGGATCACGCTCCTAGCTCTTGTAAAAGGCTTAGTGATGTCTTTACACTTGATATTATATTCAACAATCCCATCCTTGTAATAAATTAGGATAAGAGTCATCCATGGAGTGTCATTTTTCCCAGATGGTGTCTTTCCATTCTTGACATAACTTTCTTTGAGGGAGAACAATTGGTCAAGGCTATAATCATTAAAGTTCTTCTCATCATCAACCACTACTTGTGGCTTGCTTTTTGCCTTTTCACCACGATGCCTCTTTGGCTTCTTAAATATATCAATAAAAGCTTATTTAGACTCTTCTACATTGTCATCTCTCTCAAATAACCATTTAAAGCTTTCGCTTAGATCAAGCTCCTCCACAAGTTCATCTCCCATTCTTTGTGTATATATTGTCCCACAATATCCATCATAAGAATTAACCATCTTGTAAGACTTCTCGAGATCGATGTTGGCAAGAATAACTTCCTTAGTTTTGAAGTCTATATTAGTCCTAACGGTTTCAAGGAAGGGAGTACCCAATAGCAAAGGGTACTTTCTTTTGCCCTTCATCTCAACAATTACAAAGTCTGTGGGAACTATGCAATCTCCAATCCTCAAGGGATAGTCTTCAAGGTTTCCCATAGATTGCTTAATCGAAGAATCACCAAAAGCAATAAGAGATGTTGGCTTGATCAAGTCTTTGATGCCATACTTCCTAATCATGTCAAGAGCAATCACATTTACGCTCACTCCGGTGTCCACCAAAGCTTATTCTTTGTATATCTTTTCAAGCAAACATGGGACCATAAAATTCCAGGGGTTCTTGAGTTTAAGAAGTTTTTTGTCTTCTTTGTTGGGAGGCAATATATCATATTTTCTCAATATCTCCTCATACTTCACTATCTTGACAACAAGATCCTTGAGAAAATTATCCAACTTTGGATTCCCTTTAGCAATCTCCAATAATTTAGGATCAAAAGGAGATGGATGATCTTTATAGTACTTCTTGTAGCTTTCTTCAAGGAGTTGCTTCTTGAATCTTCCAAGAAAAGGGAGTAGAGGCTCATATGGTGATATTCCTAAGTTGAGATCCACCTTTGTAGTTGTGTCCTTAGCCGTGTGATCTCTTGCAATCCTCATGAGTTCCTCTTTATTTGAAAGTCCATCACCGACTTTAAAGGTTCCTTTTACTTCTTGAGTACAAGCCACAACCAAGACTTTCTCACAAGTTTTGTCAACAAGCTTACCATCCAAAACCCCTTCTCCATGTCTTTTGACACAAACTTCTCTTACCTCATGACCAAATAATTCTTGAAGTTCCATTGTAGAGCTATCAACTTCAAACAAGAAGCACTTCTTCTCATATTCTTCTTCTTCTCCAATGAAATTACAATAATCATTAAGATAAGATTCATGGTTTCTGATGAAGTATTCTTGCTCATGACTCTTAGAGGAGGACATCTTTTGTGTTATTTTTCTTTTCAAGTTCCATGGCACGAGATCTAAGATTTTCAAACTTCACGTTTATTTTCTCCATGTTGTTGCTTAACTCACTATCCGCTTGGTTTTATCCTTCCATGATTTGTGTGATCAAAAGCCTTGTCTCATCATCTAAGGGTGGTGGATTAGATGGATTTCCTTGATATTGGAAGTTTGTTCCTTGATAGTTGAATTGCAACATTTTTGGAAAGTCTCTTTGGTTTTGGAATTGCTGATTAACCATGTAACCTTGTTGTTGTGGTCTTGAAAAGAAAAACTCATCTTGGTACGAAAAGTTGCAAGGCATGTGGTTTGGGTACCGTCTTCGGTAGTGGTTTTGGAGCATGGTCTCTTGACTAGGTTGGATCAAAGTGTCTAACTTAGCCGACAAGAGTTGAAAATGTCCAAAGATTGCGGTGCTTAGAGCCATCTCCTTCCTTTTCTTGTTTGGTACCTTCAAAACAAAAGAGAACTCGAAAGAAAATTAGTAACAAACAAAGAAAAACGGCTTATTCTCAATAAGAATTCTATAACTTAATGGCTAGAAATGTTACTCCTCGACAATGGTGCTAAATCTTGATGAGAGATTTTTTATTTCTCTATCCGGATTAAAACCTAAACTAAACCGCAAGAGCACGAATAGTCTCTTGTAGCATAGAAAGGGGTCGAACCACAAGGAGAAAACACTAACACATTAAGCTATGTAGATTCTATAGTTAAGATAAACCAATATAAAGCATTGATTTTGAACTAATAACTACTTAAGCAATACGAAGTTAAAGAAATGAGAAACAAGTACCAAACAAAGAAATAAACAAAAGAAAAGATGAAGTTTGCAAATGATAATATATAAAATGATGTGGATCATATGCTAGATAATTGAAACAAGGAGATCAAGAGCTAATCAATGATGCTCAATCATGCAATAAGAACCATTCAATGACAAGAACCAATCAAACTTAACTAACTCACTTCCATGAGACTAATCCATTTACTAATCACTTAATCATACAAATCTCTCGATGTTAATTAAGAAACTAGTAATCATTAAGCATAAGTCTTATAAGCCAACAAATCATCTCAATTAACTATTTGCATATGTTGAGAATGAAAAGCATGTTTAAATTTCTCTTGGAAATTTCATCGAACACCTTCTAGGTCGGATCCGGATAAATCCAAGACAAATGCAAGACCGGAGATTGCGCTCAGGTCGGCGGATAAGGATGCAATGGTCGACGACTTCTCTCTGTTTTCCCGCCGAGCGCACTCAGCTCTCCGCGTTTCTAGGCGTAGGTCTCTGGGTTGGGATACGCCTGATCTTCAAGGAGTGGCAGCCGAGCGCGCTCAGGTCTCTGGGACAGGGGAGCGCAGGTCGGCGGGTATTCTTTGTATTCCCAACTACGGGTTTTTGTGCGCAACTGATGGTTTCCATCCATCTATTCTCTCTTGGTTTTTTCGCCTCTACTTTGATCCGTTTTCGCTCATCTTCCGTTCTTTAATTCAATGGTACCTGAAAAGGGGTAGAAAGAAGGGTAACACGCGAATATACACCCTAGAGATGTCTACCTGATACGAGAACTAAATGTACATAAAAACGATCCTAAAACGTCTAAATGTTTAGCTATATGCATAAAACATTATTATATTCTACTACTAAAACCGAATAAAACGGGATAACATCAAAACTTTAACTTGTTATATGAAATACATGAGAGTAAAGAAAAAAGATGATGATAGTTTTTAGTAATAAAATATATACCAAACACTAACAAATTCATTTGGTGAACCTATAGAAGAAAGTTACCAAATTTGCTCTTGACGTGTAGCAATCAAAAGCTTAGACTCAAATCCTTTGATCAGTTCTATATAACAAGATACAAATGACGGAAATTTATTAGTTTAAAAACAAAGTGTTCACATATTTATCCATTTATACTAAAAAAATGTACATACAATAAAATAGATGTAGTTTCTCATGTTTGTAGCTCTGAATCTTAACACTAAACAAACACAAATATAACAATTATTATTATCTCTCTAAAATACAATTTACATGATCTCTCAAGCCTCTCTGTCATCCGCCTTGGTTCTTTAGCATATGGAAAAAATGTATTATATGGGATATATTTTAGTACAACAATATAATTCGGATATGAATCTAGCATATTTGTATAATTGAGGCCTATGATTTGACCGACTTTCCTCTTTCGTGAGGAAATTAAAGTTTTGGTTGGAACAAACTAAAAGAAAATATAAAAGCTCAAAAGAAGACCATTATTGATGAGATGAGACTGAGTCTTATCAAAATTTTGCAAATTCATACTGCCCCAAATAATACTTTTAGTTGTTTTATTTGTTGATCTTGTTTCTGTAACTCAATGACCAACTTATTCAGGGCCTTTAGATAGCTCGAGCAAGTCCTCCAACATCCCACCTTCTTTTTGCGGACGATAACATTTTCCTCTACAGAGTTATTGAATTCCAAAGAAAATAAATCATTGATAGTATCCGTCAATATGGCAAAACTTCATGTCAAATGTTAAACTTAGAAAAATCATTTGTTATGTTTGGCGTTGATGTTCCCACGACCGAGAGAGCGAAGATAAATGAGGGGCTAGGAAAACACTTAGAAAGTAGATTGAGAACCTACCTCGGCCTCCTAGAGAAGATCCATGGCTTTTAAGCCCAAATTTTCATTTTTTCAGAGATCGTCTTCAATCGAGAATTAACTCATGGTTAGCAAAGTTTCTCTCCAAAGGTGGGAAGAAGATATTGATAAAGTCAATAGCTCAAGCTCTCAAGACTTATATTATGTCATGCTTCCTGCTTCCAAAATCAATATGTACCAAGCTAAGTAGCGCAATGAGTTCTGAAGTGGATAGTCGAGGCATCCATTGGAAATCATGGGAAAAACTATGTACCCAACTCTTCAAAGGGAGACTTAGGCTTCAGAAAATTTGAGGAGTTTAATTAGGCTATATTGGCTAAACAGTTGTGACGCCTCATCAGAATCCGAGATTTCCTTATAAGTAGGGTTCTCAGAGGTCACTACTTTAAATATTGCAGCCCCTTGGAGGTATAATCGTTAAACCGACCATCTTACAGATGGAGTAATATTATGACAGCAAAACTCTTGCTTTATCTAGGTCTTCGGAAAACTATTGGGTCGGGAATGACTACTAAAGTTTGGAGTGAATCTTGGATCTCCGATATTCCAACGCGCATCCCAAAGAGTGTATCCCAAGAAAGAGACCACCACCTCTATGTTAATGATTTTATTGATGTGACAACTAAACTGTGGAAAGAGGATGGCCTCCGGGAGCTGTTTGTCACAAAGGATATCCCCCCGGATCTTAAGCATCCGACCGACAAAGAACTATCCAAGAGACGATTATAACTGGTTATACACGACATCCAAGAACTATAATGTTCGTTCAGGATACTGGGCCGCGAGAGAGATTTCTCTCATTGCTTATGATCTCGCTGGACCCTCAGTGGATACATTGGTGACACAAGCATGGAATCTTAAAACCACACGAAAACTCAAGCATTTTGTGTGGCAATGTTTAATTGGTTGTATGGCTACATGCCAAAGATTGTTATTTAGACATATTGGAGTCGAGGCGACTTGTCCCATTTTGGGTGTGGAGGAAGAAACTATTAGCCATTTACTATTTGAATGTTCACCCGCTCGCCAAGTTTGGACTTTAGCTCCCATTCCATCATCCCCACCCTATTCCCTTGGACCTCCATATATAGTAACTTTGACTATCTATTTTGGAAGGCTAAGGAAATAGAAACGTGAGGATTCATTGCTTATTTTTCCTTGGATTCTTTGGTTTATTTGGAAGGCTAGAAACACGAGAGAGGAGGATCCCCATGACATTGTTTTCCATGCTGTCCAAGAAGCCAATGCATGGTTGAACGCTAACTTCCCAGAGGAGACTGATGAGCAACTGGAAACTTACCCCCAGTGCCCGCACAGGAGGTCTCTCTAGGCTCTAGTTTGTTACATAGGTGGTTTTTGGTGCTCATCTGACACTTGTTGTGGATTCAGTTGAATCTTAGTAGAGAATGAGACCTTTCTGAAGAATGGATATAGAAGTTTACACAATACCTTATCACCTCTGCATACGGAACTAGAAACACTTCTGTGGGCAATGGAGGTTTTGAGCTCATCGGCAACAATAGAGGTTGCTTTTGTTACAAATTGCTTGTATTTGGTTTCGATGGTCAAAACCCCTTGGAATGACCTTTTTTGCTGTCGAGTTAGATGATTTCGCTAGGCTAAATGGCTCGTTTCTGAATTTTAATATTTTCTATATTTCTCAATTTTTTTAATTTTGTAGCCGATAGTCTTGCCAAAAAAACAAAACTAAGTGATACTTTCTCTGCAGATGTAAGCACTTTGGTTCTTAGTCGATTTTCCCTAGCGGAAAGTTCGCTACTGGCTTAATGAAATTATTCTCGGCTAAAAAACAAAAGCTCTGCGGGCAACTCTTCTTTCCCTTTTTTTTTTGAGTATATTCTGGTTCCAGTTGTCGTCTTCTCGAACGTCATCAAACACAACTGGATACTTCTTCCACCTCAAATTCAAGCGAGGTACATCGAGCAGACCAGAGATATATTTCTCTGTCTCTGTCTTTTCATCAGTTTTTTCACATTCCTTCTTGGTTCCAACTTCTTGTTCTGCCTCTTTCTTTTTTTAATCTCGGATTGAGCGGTTCGGATGTTACAAAAAGTCTCTCACTTTTCTTCCGCCCTATCTTTCTTTTTTGTACTTCTCGTGTTTCCAATAATGTCATGCTGGTTTGACTTATTTGGAACATTTGAATAAAGGAGATTGTTTTTGCTCATTCAGTGATGCATGTGTTCCAATGAAGCTATAAAAGAATACAAAACGTATTATGAGACCATCTGCATCAGTGAACCCGTGAGGGGTTCACTATAAAAAAAAAAACTAATTTTTTATTTTTTTTCGTTAAAAAAAAAAAAAAGGTAAAAACTGACCAATGGGGAGNCCCCTCTCCACAAGTTCACTCAAGAGAGTTTTTGTGACTCTCTCTCTCCACAAGTCCATCAAACATTTTTTTTTTCTTGAACTTTGGGCTATAAACCCCTAATGGGGATGCCCTGATTAACCGTGAGGATCTACCGATACAAGAGAAGGTAGACAAAGAACTATCTCTTATATGTCTTAAAAGCTTAACACTAAACTCAATAACCACTGTTGACATTAAAGCAGCTCTATTTAGAGATGTTGTATGATGGAAACAATAGAAAGACAAAAGACTACATCAAGAAACAAATTAAAACCAAAAAAACAAACAAAAAGCAAGCTTGATACTGCAACGAAAAGGGCTCTCCAATCTTCTTAAGTTAGCAAAGGCGAAGGAGTTCTCTTCTCAATCTTTGTTGGTTGAGACCGTTGTTCCATGAGAAGATCCCTTAGGGATAGATTTATCCTGAGGGGGAACAACGGTGGCCAACATTCTAGCCGCTAAAGGAAGACCACGAGACTTGTTCATCAGCTCGTCTATGCATTTCTTGATGCTCTTAGGAGGCACTTCCTTATTGTCATTCTCTTTGAGCGCTGCTTTATATATCTTCCAGACACTCTCAGTATCAGTCAGCGGCCAGAGATGATGAATCTCATGTTCCTCTACAACTAGCTTCTTCACCAGATTCTCATCTCTGGTCGTGTAAATGACTCTCCCACCGAACCCTTTAGGGAATCCATCTGAAAGATACTTTCCCCATTTCTTCTCTTTCTTGAGTTTCTCCGCATCATCCTGAAGCATCTCGTTCCATTCGTCCTCTTCACGCACATCATCAAACACAATCAAATACTTCTTCCACCTCAGATTCAAGTGTAGTGCATAGAGCAGAACAGGGATGATCACCTTCGGTGTATCAGTCTTTGAAATTTCACCAGCTTCCAAAGCATGAGCAGCTTCATCCATTGCATCTCTATAGATAGATTGGAGCACCTCATCTTCAACTCCAAGATCCTTCAAGATCCTTTTCAACACAGAGATCCTCTTATCCTCTACTTGATTTGTC
>OVAN01014341.1:0-12116 GCA_900406275.1 Anastatica hierochuntica | reverse complement strand
CAGTTCCGAAATGTTCTGTTTTCTAGTTTCAGAGATCCCGGGTTGCATCAAAAGTACTTCCTAGAAATAGAAATATGTCGATCAAAAGATGAGCTATTTCTATCTCAAAGTAAGTACACACTTGATATGTTGTGTGAGATAAGTAAGCTTGAAGGAAGAATAGCTAAAACCCCTCTTGAAGATGGATACAAGATATTACGTGAGGGGGAATTTGAGGATGAGCTATTTGAAGATGCAAAGCTCTATAGAAGAATGGTCGGAAAGCTTATCTACATCACCATTACAAGACCGGATATATGCTTTGCCGTGAATCAAGTGAGTCAACACATGGAAGCTCCAAAGGTGTATCATTGGAAGATGGTGAAAAGAATTCTAAGTTACTTAAGTGGAACTCCGGAGCAAGGAGTTTGGATTGGTTGCAACAAGAACTTTGAGATAATAGGATATTGTGATGCGGATTGGGCCGGAGATAGGAATGATCGAAGATTTACTACCGGTTATTGCACTTTCATTGGAGGAAATTTGGTCACTTGGAAGAGCAAGAAACAAAATATTGTGTCATGTTCTAGTGTCGAGGCCGAATATAGAGCTATGAGGAAGCTCACCAATGAGCTGGTTTGGATCAAGAATCTCCTCAAGGATCTATATATCGAGTCATCATCACCCATCACAATGCATTGTGATAATCAAGTCGCCATACACATTGCGTCTTATTCACTGCTTCATGAAAGGACAACACATATTGAAGTGGATTGTCACAAAGTTAGGCAAATGGTTGAACAAGGGGTCATATTGCCGTGTTATACAAGGAGTGTAGATCAATTAGCGGATATCTTCACAAAGGCAACGAGCAAGAAGATTTGTGAGTCTATTTACCCAAGACTTGGACTCACAAACCTTCAATCCTCTTAGACATGAGGATTTGTACTCTTTTTCCTAAGTGTGGTTTTGTTCCAAAGGGTTTTACCACTTAGGTTTTAATGAGGCAAGGATTCATAGTTTCAATCTTTACTATAATAAAGACATATAGTTAAGCTTGAGGGGAAGTATTGAGACTTAATTCTACTTGTATTTAATTAATTATATAAGGTTAGAATTAATTCTTAATTATCTTGTGGGAGTTGATTAAACAACTACATCTATAAGTGGAATACTAAGGTGACCGTTGGAGGAAGGAAGAGAATCTTTCTAATTTGAGTAATAAGGATCACATATCTAGTTTATGGAGTCAAGCAACTATGATATGTCACTTTCTCAACTTCCCAACCGTTGGGATACATACACAAGAAGAAAAAAGCCTCATTAATTATTTGTATCACATTGTTGTTTGTCTTGTTGCTAATGACGATCTATATTGGTCTTTATATAAGATCAACCATTGTATTTTGTAAAATAATAATCAAGGAAATATACAAATCCTTGTAATTCTTCTCTTACTTTCTCTACTAGTTCAACACTTCTCTCTCTTTCTCAAACATGTTCTTCATACAAATCCACTAATTCTCTCTTAATATCTTATAATTCTTACAAAATGTTTGGACTGAAACTCTTCCCAGCGATTTTTACGTCCTCCAGTAAGAAGCTTAATATCCTCAGAGAGTGGTTTGTCCATGTACACTTCAGAGGCACGACTTGAAGTTGTGTCAAATGGCCTCATGAGTATCCGATTAATGAGATCATGAGAGAATTCATAGAGTTCCCCACAGAGATACACAAGACACATTTCGTGTGAGTTTTCAGCATAGTCACCAAGATTGCTGTAAAATTCCCTCACCACTTGTTCAACGTACTGTTCAATTTCAATCACAGAAAGTAACATTCCAGCAGACCTTAAAATGTCCTCTACTCTTATCATATCAGGCTTCCCTAAAGGTAGATGCTTTTGATCAAGAAAAGACCTCACCTTGAAGCTTTTTTAGGCCTTGACTCCTTTCTGAGTAAGAAATTTCTGATTGAATGGACGAACAGGAGGAGTGTCGTAGATAGTAAGTAACATATGGATCTTACGAAGATGGTGTTTCCGATTTTCCTCCATGCGCAACTCAAATGGGGCATAACCGCTGTTAATACCTTCACGCTCATCACAGAATGGTTCATCTTCATCTAGATCATTTGCATGCACATACTCAGGTACATTGTGATAATCTTCCTCTTCATAAACTAATGGCTCTTTCCCTGGACGATGACGAGGCTGAGTGGACTCCCAGGAATACCCTTCGACGGAGACGATTGGAGGTACAGTTCTCGGAGGCACTGATCGTGACGGAGCATATGCGGCAGCAGCGTGATGCAGAGCTTCTCTCTAAGTACGGGTTAGCAGCATGGTGAATATATTTCCAGCGATTTGGAAGTGAGAAGAGAGAAGTTATGTCTTAGAGAGAAAACCGATTGACACCACAACTAGGGTTTGTGTGACACATATAAGAGATCTTTAAAAAGATCTTTCCGTTTATTCCCGAAAAAAACTCAAAACGACATAGCTTTGGAAGCTCATTAGTATTGACAAACCAAAAATCAAAATCGAGGCCCATTGGCATTTCAGCATTTTATTATTTTAGAACCAGTCAACTGTAAGACACACACGAGAAGTTGAGTTACATAGAGAGACAAAGTAATGAGTGAAACATGAACATAGAAGCAGATGTTAAAATGGTAGCAAGCTGACTGATATCACACTTTCTAGTGAACACTGTTTGAGACAAGCAACGCATAGAGCAAACCACACACGCATTGTCCACTTAGGCAAAAACTTTTAGAAACAGAGAGATACAACTGATCAGTTAAGCAAGGAAAGATTGTCCTTATCCAAGATAGGTATCTACAACCCTTGATTCGAGAGGTCCCTATTAGTAGTATGTGTCATACATCTAGAAATTGTGTCACAATATAAATCATTGTTCCTAATTTTCTTGGATATCATAGTATTTTTTTATTGATTTCTTGACTTAAAAATCGATGATCCCTACTTTTCTAGGGTGTCATTGTATTTTTTTAATCGATTTTCTTCCTTTTTTATTTTTAAAAGAACACACTCACAAAAGACCAGACTGCATCAGGTATTGTCTCAACTAGGTGATAAGAGGTTTTAAGATTTTGGTGATAAATAATGGGGACTAAAACTTTGGACAATGATCGATGGTCTCTATGTACACACAACTTGCTCTTGAGTGATACAACTATATTTCACAGATTTCTAAGGATTTTCACAAATGTCAAAAGGTACTTAGATCTAGAGGTTTTGTGAATAAATCAGCCAGTTTTCTATCAATAGTAACATGCTCGATAATTGCAAGTTTCTCTTCAACTAGTTCTCTAACAAAATGATGCCTAATATCGACATGCTTGGTTCTAGAGTGTTGAACATGGTTCTTGGAGATGTTAATGACACTCAAATTATTACATTAGACAAGAAAAGAATCAGTATTAATACCGTAGTCATTGAGCATCTGTCTCATCCACAACAATTGAGTACAACAACTTCCTAGTGCTATATACTCTGCCTCAGCTGTTGAGAGTGTGACACAATTCTGTTTCTTGTTGTGCCAGACGATCATGTTTTTCCCATGAAGAAGTATCCGCTAGAAGTACTCTTCCGATCATCTAAACTACTTTCCCAATTAGCCTAAAAAAGCATGCAAGATTAGCGTTAGTGTCCTTCGTATAGTAAATACCAAAATCCAGAGTTTCCTTCGCATATTTAAGGATACGCTTAACCGCAATCATGTGTGATTCACGGGGACTCACTTGATATCTGGCACACACTCCGACGTTGTAGCACAAGTCAGGTCTACTCGCACTGAGGTAGAATGAACTTCCAATAATGGCTCTGTATAATTTTTCATTTACTTTGATTCCTTTCTCATCTTTGGACAACTTTGTTATTGTGCTCATTGGTGTCTTTGACTCCTTTGCAGTCTGCATCTCAAACCTCTTGATAAGATTCCTTGCATATGCCGCTTGTGAGATGAATATCCCATCTTGCAATTGTCTCACTTGTAACCCCAGAAAATACGTTAGTTCCCCAACCAAGCTCATCTCAAACTCTCTAGTTATAATGGAGATAAATTCATCCACTAGTGCTTGATCTTTTCCTCCAAACAAGATGTCATCAACGTAGACTTGCACCACCAAAAAATAACGTTTGGCTATCAAAATAAACAGAGTCTTGTCAACGCTTCCTCTTACAAGACCCGACACAAGTAGAAAATGTGTCAATCTCTCATACCATGCTCCAGGAGCTTGTTTAATCCATATAGTGCCTTTTTCAGATGATAAACATGGTCAGAACATGCTGGATCTTCAAAACCTTTTTGCTGAGCAACATATACTTCTTCTTCAAGTAATCCATTCAGAAACGCACTCTTAACATCCATCTGGTAGAGTTTGAATTTCAAATCGCATGCAATTCCCAACAGCAAACATATGGATTCAAGACGAGAAATAGGTGCAAAAGTCTCATCAAAATCCATTCCTTCAACCTGAGTATATCTTTGAGCTACCAGTCTTGCTTTGTTTCTAACAACATTTCCATTCTCATCCATTTTGTTCTTCAAAATCCACTTGGTATCGATGATATTAACATCTTTTGGTCTAGCAACCAAGTTTCACACCTGTAGGCGAGAGAATTGTTCCAATTCTTCATGAGAAGCATTAGTCCAAAATTCATCCTCTAAAGCTTCTTGCACAGTTTGTGGCTCAATGAGTGAAAAAAACACCCTAACTCTATCACTTGTGCAAGCATCACCATTTCTTTGAAATTGATTTTCTCCTTTCGAGTTATTCTCCCATCATGTAGGTTTCCAATGGTGTCTTTAGCTGAATAATTTTTGTGCACTTGAACATTTGATCTGTCACTCTGATCAATATTTTCTTCCCTTTTAATATCCTCAGTCTCTCCTGCATCAGACTACAACAGATTGTTTCTGTGTGACTAACTATTTGTTAACACAATTTCTTGAAGTTGAATATTGTTGTTGTCATCGAATACAATGTTCACTTATTCAACTACCATTCGTGTTCGTTTGTTGTAAGCACGAAAAGCCATGTTATTTGTGGCATACTCCAGAAATATCCCCTCATCGCTTATTGAATCAAACTTTCCATGATTATCCTTGTCATCCAAAGACATGGAAGTAGCTAAGATTAGGAGTCTTTCCTTTCCAAATTTCGTATGGTGTCACCTTGGTTCCAGGTTTCACATATACACGGTTGATGATATAGCATGTTGTGTTTATAGCTTCAGCCCAGAATCTGTGTGACATATTGTTGCTTTGCATCATTCCTCTGGCCATCTCTTGAAGAGTTAGATTCTTCCTTTCAACCACTCCATTCTACTGAGAAGTCCTAGGAGCCGAATACTGATGTTTGATCCCTTGACCCTGACAGAATCTTTCAAAGGAATAATTTACAAATACACCACCCCGATCACTTCTTATTTGCATTATACTTCATTTTTCAGTCTTGAGTTGTAATGCAAGTATTTTAAAACTCTTTGCGGCTTCACTTTTCTCTCGCAAAAACCAGACCTAGGTATAACGTGAGAAATCATCTACCAGTACGAAGACATACCTCTTACTAGAGATGCTCTCAGTCTGAACCGGCCCCATGAGATCCATGTGAACAAACTTCAGAACCTTCTTGGTGGTTATATCAATTACCTTTTTATGATGCACTTTGACTTGCTTTCCTTTGTTACAGGCATCACATACCACTTCAGTTTTGCCTTCAAGTTTAGGTATTCCTCTTACAACATCAGCATCCACCAAGCGACACAATGCTCTTGTGTTCATGTGTCCTAGTTTCTTGTGCCACAAGTCAAGTTTGGAAGCAACAGCAGACAAAAATTTTTCCAAAGGTCTACACATGTAACAATTGTTACCAGAACGGATTCCTGAAAGGACAACATTTCCTTTTCCATTGATAGCTTCACATTCTGTCTTGGTGAAAATTACTTTCAATCCTTCATCACACAGTTGACTGGTGCTTATCAGGTTAGCTTTAAGACCTTCCGCCAAATACACGTTGGATAATTGAGGTTGATCTGATCTTTCCAGCTTACCAACACCTTGAATCTTTCCCTGTCCTCCATCTCCAAAAGTAACATTGCCTCCTTTTAACTCAGTGTGGATTTTTAGAGATTGTACATCATCGGTCATGTGATGTGAGAATCCACCGTCAAAGTACCATTTTGCAACATCATCCGCATCGATTGAGGTATAGGCAACATTGTTGAGCATTTACTCTAATCCTTATGTGGACTTTGACTCCTTAGCACACACTCCCTCTGCATAACTCACTTCGAATGAGTTATGTTGAGCAAAGTTTTACATTAGATTTATGTTTTCTTCCTGAAACATTTCACTTTCTGCAATCATTGCATTCTTCACTACTGGTCTCTGATCAGGTAGGGCATATAACACTTTCTTTGAAATCCAGACCATACTTTAGATGGCTCCATGTAGCATTACATCGTCCTCCATGCCTGAGTGATTCTTCTAATCCTTAGGAAGTAATGCCTCATACGATGGTTGTGCTTTCCACAAAACAAACATCCTTTGTTTCTCATGGGCTTTGCAGGTGGTGTTTCTGTCTTAGATTGAGTTGTTTTCCCGACTGATGATCTCCTTTGACCTGGTGAGCTGGCAAGTGTCCTCATCTCACGTTTCAGCTTTACTTCTTTTGTGTGATTAGTGTGACCACTCTTCACAAAGTTCCCCAAGATGAAATATTTTCCTGCCTCTGAGCTATTTTCTCCTTTGAATCTAGTGTATCCTAAACCCCAATTGACTTTAGGTGGTTGTCCCACAGTCAAGATGTGACCCAGGTTTTCAGTTCCAAAGTTAAGCATATGAATCCTTTTCCGGTTCTTTTGCAAAGTGTATTCGAGATTCTTAGATTTCTCTCTTTCCTGATCAATGACGGTCTGCATATGATCCAGCCGTGATTGTAGTGATTTGATGTGTTGCTCAGTCTCGTCAGTGTGTGACACATTGATCTCAGTTTGAGAATCCGAATTTGTTTCCTCCTTTTGTGAATGGATATTTTCTAGTTCAAGAATGTTTACTTGAGCTTTTAATATTGCCTTCTCCTTTTCAAGCTTTAAGTTTTCATTACTCAGTTTCATCCAACTGTCGTAGAGCTTTCAATATTCTATCTTAGGATCAATCTCCTGGTCACTTTTGCTTTCAGAGTCTGACTCGACTTTATTCTTTACTTCACCAGATTTTGATGTGAAGGCAACACAGTTTAGCATCTCGGATTCCTTTTCATCTTCAGACTCAGAATCACTGAAGCAAATGTAGGATCTTTCTTTTCTTTTCAACAGATTTGGACATTTAGCCTTCCCATGACCATATCCTTTGCATTCTGAACATTTTATCTCTTTGCGCTTGGTCAGTGGACATTCAATCTTCATGTGACCATAGCCTTTACATTCAAAACACTGAACATCATTCTTCTTCTTCCCTTCTCACGATCACTACGGGAACTTTTGAAACCGGAGTATTATGTATCAAAGCGACCAAACCTTTCTTTGCCAATCCTAACAAATCGATTCAGAGACTTGTTAGTGCCCTTCTCAACTCACTTTAACATTTTACTAAAGTTTTTAGCTAACATGCTCATGTTGTCTTCAAGTTTTTGGAAACGTTCATCCTTTTCTTCAGCAGAAAGAGCCACACCTTTATCTGTGTTATTCAGGTTTGTTGCGGCTTTCATCTCTTCGGCTTTGGGCATCCCTACAAGTTTTCAAACTTGAGTTCATTAGTATTCTCAGTCATCTTTAAGACAGTTTTGTGAGCAGCATACTTGGGGGTAAGCATCTCAGAAGTTTCTTGACCAACTTCTTTTCTTTGTATTTTTTGCCTAACACAGAAGCTTCATGTGCCATAGCACTGAGTTTGGAGCTGAAGCTTTTTATGGACTCATCATTGCACATCCTAAGATTTTTGAATAGCGAAGCAAGATGGTCTAGACGTGTTCTCTTCATGCTTGTGTCGCCTTCAAACGAATTTCTAAGGGTGTCCCAAGCTTCCTTGGATGACTCACTTCCTTGAATAAACTTAAATTGTTCCAAGTCAATAGCCCCAAAGATCATGGTCATGGATTTGGAGTTGCATTTTGAAGCCAGTTTTTCAGAGGCAGTCCACTTTTCTTTAGGCTTAAGAATTTTCTTTCCATTAGTAGCTACAATGTGTGGTTCCTCCCATCCTTCTTCAACTGAAGCCCAAGCATCCTCATCCACAAATCTGATTAGATGTATCATCTTAACTTTCCAATGACCATAGTTGTTCTCATCGAGAATTATTGGTTTTTTGCACAACCAAAAATTCTTTTCCAGTGTCCATCTTCCTTTCCCAAGATCTTAACATGTGTATTGGTTGATTGCTCTACTACCAAATGAAAGAACATAACCGGAGAAAGAACTTAAACACAAATGAATTCTAAAAATTCTTTATTAGATTTCGCTCAAACAAATCTTAATACAAGACTTTGTTTGATCAGTTTGACGTGAATTGCCTTTCACTTGTAATTGCCACTGACCAATATCTAATCTCCCAACCTAACTAATGAAGCAACAACAGTTGCCTGTCTAACCCAAATCCTTATGAACTTTTTCGGTTAATCTTGCTCTCAATCTCACAAAAGGCACCCTTCTTTTTCTTCTCGAGCCTCCTTAAATAGTCATTCGTGTTTTGACCTAGAAAATCTTCAAGTAATCTCCGTGATATACTCAAATCTTCTCTTTTCCATATAGTTCTTCAAGTACTGCCACAACATTATCACGTGTTCCATCTGGCCAACTTGCGTCACGCAACTCTTCCTTGTTTCATATGATCCCAAATTCTGACGCAGTCCTTACACAATCCTCATCATGAACAATAGTTAACCATTAATAAGACTTTTTGTCTTCAAAAACTAAACAGCATATACATGATTAAAAAAAAGATTGTACATATCTAATGTCCTTTTCAAGGGTAGGCTCATCTTCATCAGTCACATGATATGTCCTAGTCAAGATAGTGTTTTTGAAGAAAAAGTTATGTGATCAAATTAAAACTCAATCTTGAATCCTTTTGGTTCTTCAACCCTATTATCTTTTAGATACTTGAGAGCCCTTTCATCGCTCTGTTATCTAGAATCATGAAAAAATCACTTTAAGGTGAGGAAAATCATTTTTTATAAGAATCATTTTTATAAAAAAATAAAAGAGTACCCTCCAAATATCGAACATCCGCAACAATACTTTCATTGTTCTTCAATCCAATAAGTCAGAATTTTGATACTCCTTTCTCTGAAGAAAATATCTCATATATAAGTAGATTAGACAAAGGAAACCAAAAAAATGAATACAAAGAAAAGTAAAAGGGGAAATTACTAAAAATGACCTTAAAAATTTAGTCAAAAGAAAAAACCCACAAAATTGTCAACTCTTAAAACTAACCATTCATATCTTTTAGCCTTATATTGTTTCATATTAACGAAAATACCATCATCTTCTTAATTCTTCAACCACCATTTTTGTTATCTCCACACCAAATAACCACCATAAATCATGCATTAAATCACTTTTTCATTAAATTAACATCAACCTTCAACCACCATTAGTTGTTTTAGTTTTGGATTGAGAAAAAACGTGATTAATTTTTTGGAAAATTTTATGTATTCTCTTATCTAGTGATTTTTGTTATCTTCTTTGGCACTTTTCGTTGACAGTGGGAGATTTGGAAGGAAAAAACGAGCTCTTTAAAGTTATCCAAGTTAAAAATCAGATTTTGGGTTTCGAAGGTTACGTCTCATAAGCTGTTATGTGTTTCACGCAAGCAGACGAAGTAGTTTGCTTCATTATATGTACATATAAAGCATATGGATTAGACGTCTACTTCAGTAGTCTAAATACGAAGCAGATCTTTGTGCAGTCTGCCTTATAAGCTACGTTTTCAAAGTAGACTATTCGTGTCATCTACTTTATAAGCTACATTTTACAAAGCGGACTACCCGTGTCGTCTGCTTTGTATTTATACTACTGAAGCAGATTTTTGTAGACATCGGCTTTGAATTATGCTTTTTACTGAAGTAGATGTCTAACTCATCTACTTTAAATGTCAGACTTACTTGTGTAGTCTGCTTCAGTGATACATTAATAAAGTAAACGACACGGGTAGTCTGCTTTGGATGATTCACTTAACAAAGCAGACTAGAAAGACGTCTGCTTCATAAGTGCAGATTATTAAAGCATACTTCTTACGTTTTTTTGCTTTTATAATAGTTTCTATGAAGCACACGACAAGGATAATTTTCTTTGAGTTCTGCAGTTAACAAAAGCATATTGCAACAACACAGAAAATCTACTTCGGGTGTTGTGCTTACTACACAGAGTTCTAGATATTGTCTACTTTATGATTGGTTTAATAAAGTAGACATCTTTCTATGTTTGCTTCATATTTTGCACTACACGAAGCAGATAAAAGGAAATTATGCAGTCTGCTCTGTTAAGTGTAAACTCAAAGCAAACTTATGCAGGTTGTTTGCTTTGTGAATGGTTTTAATAAAGCAGACAACTTACCGCTCAGAAGTCTGCTTCATTTTTAGTATAACTTACCAAAGCAGACTATCTTTACTACACGGAAGTCTGTTACAATGAATATTGATGATCGATCTAATTTGCTATTACTCTTATTTGTTGCAGGTGACGGTTAACATCTATGTCGTATGCGGAGAATGTGTGACAGGAAAATGTTGGTATTTTGATGGACAAAAATCGTTGGGGAAAATGTATATTATGGAAGATCATTGTACACACAATGAACTTGTTGAAATGCTGCAAACTGGTTTCGAGTTTGTTCCTGGAGACGATGTTTTAAAGATAAGTTACCAATTACCAACTAAAATATTGAGTTAGATGTCTGAAGACACTCCTCTTGTTTTTGTCACGGATGATAGACAAGTTCGTAGCCTCATCGAGTTATGCAAAACTCATGTTGTCTGCCTATGTGTATCTTCTCAACGGGAACCAGAGAATGATACAATAGGTGATGATTATGGCATGGACGATGCCGATGGTGATTATGAGGAAAGTAATGATGCAATTGGTGATGAAACTGAAAACGTCCATGACATAACCAATGAAGATGTTAATGAAGAAAACTACTATGATACGAATAACAATGTTGATGATGACATTGATGATGATGATGACGGTTATGACCATGTAATGGCGGGTAATGGTAAAAAGAAATCAAGGCATGAGTTACGACACTCCTCTACTTTGTCACACGTAGAATATCTATCTGTCGGCCAAATTTTTACATGCAAAAATGGGTTGGTGATACAGTTTTGGAGGTATTCGATAATGAATCATTTTGGTTTCTTCGCGTATAAATCCACCAAAACTTTGTACACGAGAAAGTGTTGTATGGGTGGTTGTCAGTGGAAGTTGAGAGCAACCACGTTGCATGAAAGTTCAGAAACATTTTGGATGACGAAATTTTGTGAGATGTATACGTGCTCTGTCGCCGATAGATTTTCTCATCTACGATATTCTCCAAAATATATTGCTAGGAAATTTTTGGATTAATGAAGGCAATGTTCGATATTGATTTGGAATATGATGCAGCCTGTATGCCATTGATATGTGCCCAATAATTGGTTAGTGGAACACCTGAAGAAGGATATGAACAATTACCCTCATATTTGCATATGATTCAGAAAGCCAACCTGGGTACAATTACCGGACTTGAAACTGATGCGGAAGATAGATTCAAGTATCTCTTCTTAGCATTTGGAGCCTCGACAACAGGATTTCAGTTTGTAAGAGTGTTGTTGTAGACGGGTCATATCTAACCGGGAAGTACGATGATAGCTCAGGTTTTCGCCCGAGATAACACTGCAAGCAGATAGATGTAAGTTGTAGTGGTTCAGGATCAAATCCACAGAGACCAAAGGTAGCACGAAGAATGTAGAATCAAACAGCGGGCTAATCCTAAAAAGATGTCTTCTAGAATGATGCAAAAATCGAAATCAAGAGAGCACATAAACGCAGGCAGCAAACAACGAAGTTGTAAAAAAATCAAAGAAGTGTTGGGCATCAGGTATTCTCAGGGAAACAATTCATTGTT
>OVAN01014340.1:0-12117 GCA_900406275.1 Anastatica hierochuntica | reverse complement strand
AATATTTGCTTGATGAGGAAATGCATCTGTAACCATGTCATGAATCCTATCATGTTGATTATCGTCATTATTATGGTCATAATTAGCAAACTCATATTGATGATCATGCCTATCAGCAGGTTCCATATTTTCTACGGATTGATAATGATAATTACTACTACTGTTACTAGCAAAATTACCCCAATGTCCTTCCCCATGTTGAAACCAAATGAAATATTGTGGTGTAAATCCTCTATTTAACAAATGCTTCCAAACATTTTCAACAAGAATGAACCGTGTGTTCTTGCACTTTCTACATGGACATAACATCTTACCACTTTCAACAGTGATCGGTAGATTTGTGGCTTGACGCATGAAAATTTCAAGTCTTCCGAGAAACTCTTGAGTCACCGATCCCTCCCCATCTCTATGCATGTACATCCACCGTCGGATTTCGTATAGAACGCCAGACATTTTTATTTTTCTTTTGTGTTTGATGAGAGAAAGAATGTTTGAGTGTGATTTGTGGTGAAAGTGAAAGAGGTATTTATAGAAATTTCATAAATTTTAACATTGAATTTACTTTGAACATTAACAACGAATTAACAACGATTCATTTTGCTACCAACAAACAACAATTTAACTTTCAATTAACGACCATAATTTTCGTTGTTAATTATTAGGCATACCTATAATACACGTTTTAAACATATAAAAACATTAGTCTCTAATTCGTTGTAAATTACTTGTTAAATATGTCATTGTTAATTTATTGTTATTTAACAAATATTAACGACGGTTTTAATAAAAAATGTTACTTTGTCGTCTAATTGTCGTAAATTAACAATATTTTAACAACGATTGAAATCGTCGTTATATTCCATCGATTTTACGATGAAATTAATTTTCGATGTAAATTCGTCATTAACTCGTTGTTAATTAACAACGAATTTTTTTCGTCGTAAAAATTTGTTGTTAACTGAGTGTTTTCTTGTAGTATGCTACTACCTCTCCATATTATATCATAATATAGTTTTTATTGGTATGATTTGACGATAGAAAATGGGAAAGCAAAATGTGATCATCGTATTCTCACAAAATCTTGAAACTAAATTGAGCTTTATATAAAAAATCATTAAAACAATCCAATAAAAAGTCAACAAGTTAAAAAATGTATCGTTCTTTATATGTAAAAGGGGTTTCTGCAAAAACCTTCCATTATAATCTAGTTTACCTTCTGTATACCGAATTTGCAGATTAATCCATCAAAAATTATTTAAACTGCAAAATAACATTCTGTTTCGTTATTAAATTTCATAGGTGTTTTGTAACTATCGAATGGATTAGAAGTTTTATTCTGAAATTGAGTTTAATTGCTACTAGATTTTGATATTAAGATTATCAGTTGCTGAATTGAAATACAGAAAGATTATATTACGATTAAATAACATTTTGTCAATTGTTCTACCATTTTGATATATATAGAGTAAAATTGCAAAAAAAAAGATACACTTGAAGGTTTTTTGCAAAAAAACCTATATAAATCTACCACTAAAATATATTGACCTGCGTCAAACGTAACCTTCTGATCACAAATAAAATTAATTTGCATATTTTATGCTGAACTCAACACTACTACAATCATAAAATTTCAGATATCAAGCAAACTTTTTAAACAATGCTAACATAATGTTTTCTCTTTTTGCATACCAAAAAAAAAAGAAGAATGCTAACATAAACTTCAACTTTTAGAATGGTCAATCAGCTACTTCAATCCATAAATTTTAATTATAAGACATCATTTTTCTTATGGTTCTTACATTTTTTTCTTCTCACCAAAATTGCATAATTATTCATACAAAAACATCTGCGCCTAACACGAGATAACCTCTAGTTGAATATTAAAGATACAATTAATTAACATATAAGCTAGATTAATAAGTACAATACTCAAGGTTTTAAAAACTAAAACCATGATTAATTTTCATGTTATCCAATCAAGTGTAAATAATTTGGAAATAGATAATTATGTAATTCCTTGAATTTTGATGTCATGACCACTAAAAAAGATCTTTGAAAATTTTAAGCTCACAATTTTGAACTTGGTCTAATGTATTTTAATTTGCGCTAGAATCTAATCCGCGCGAATATTTGTTTCACTTTCATACAGATTTAAGTTTATACAAAATTCATCGACGAGGACAAAAGAAAGAGATTCGGGAGTAAAAGCTAAACTCTTTGCAGAATAACAAATTTTCGGTCTACTAAAGCCAGATCTTAATTCAATAAGCCATAAGATTACCGGAAAAGACCGGTAGAATAGTCAACGACATCCTCAATAACTACTGTATCAGAAAATATCATGCCAAAGAATAAGAATAAACCCATTTTTATGTGCGTACTCTGCATAAAATTTGAAAAAAAAACACTATAAAAATAAAGAAGATAAATCAAGTCTTCTCCACTATAGCTATTCAGCAAGAAGTACCTGTAGGCAATATGATAGGTGCGAAGTAACCAAAAACCTAATTATAAGAAAACCATACTTCCCTGAGCAATGCTACATTCTGAGCAATGCTACATTTTCTTCAAAACTCTACAGTCTACTCATATGTGATACTGGAAATGGTCAACGAAAAACTCTAAGAAATTAGATAAAAAAGCTTTTCTTTTAGACAAAAAGTAAAACCCCATCTATTGATCATCTTTCATCTGAATGAATGTATATAGAATAGGAACATAGTGACATGGTTGATGAAAAAATCTAGGAAATACAATTTTTAAAAACACAAGAACATGTACGGTAATCACCTTTAGAGAATGTTGGAGGAGGGATTCACACCCTCCAATCGAGCTTCGGTCCAATTAAAGTAAGACCAAAAATAAATAGGGCTCGAAAAGAAGAAGGTCCACTTAGGTTACCAAGCCCATCTGCAAGGAGAAGCATACGAGCAAGTCCCCGTCTTGTAGAAGAGGAATATCTCGAGGAGCAGAACAAAGGAGACAACGTGACATCAGCCCTTGAAGATAAGAACAGTGTGCGCGACACCGATTATAAGGAATGAGACAAAGAATACGGCGGAGGCGTACAAAAAGCATGTCGAGGACTCCAGGCCTCCTGCAAGCAGCAAGAGCCCATACCCGACAAACTGGACTTCTCGACAAATGTGTACGCAGAAGACAGACCTGTTTGGCTGCAGATAAGGCAAGCTAGAGATGGTACAAGAAGACAAGGCAAATTTGGAAAAAACCATGTGGAAATTGGCGGGAAGCAACGACATGGAACAAGAGGAAACACCTATAAAAGGAGAAGACCCAGAGCACATAAAGGATCCGATTTTAGCTTCCTAAATACTCATCTTATAATATCGGCCTCGCTATCCACGGTGCCACTTCTTTTCTCTCTGAATCTTTCCATATAAATTCTCTAATTGTACATTGTAGTTTGGTTTGACAACCAACATTTGGCGCCATTTATGGGGAAAGATCGAAAGTAAGACAACTGAAGCAATGGAGAACCAAGCAGCAAAAACGACAAAAGCGACTAAGGCACAACCTACGACGACGAATCCAATGCCCCAGGAAACGGCGGAAACAACAAACTCTCTGGCTTAGACACCTCAAAGCTCGACGGTTGAAGCCACGCCGGCCCAGCCAAAAGAAAAAGCCCCTGAGAACCGTCCCACGGGAAACCAGAGCCACGATGCCCAACCCCAGGTGGACAAGACCCAAGAATCCGGTGCCATTGAAGTACGAAGCCAACCGCAAAGCAGAGACAGACAACCCCCGCTCAGTCTAAACAACATTCCCCAGATCTTGGACACAATACTCAGGAAGATCGACGAGTTGGCCAAGACCATCGACGCTAAGTTCGACGCCATAACCACCTCACCGACGTTTTACCGACAAGCCCCGACGAGACCCGAACCTTCAACACCACGAGAGACACCCGAATGATTCATCAACAGACTTCAAAGAAACCTTTTCGAAGAAAGCCCCCGGGAATCACCGGTTAACCCATCACCAAGCCATCTGCCTCAAGATGACACACGCCCACGAAGCTCCTTCGCAGACAAGAACGACGAGTTAGAACTCATGAAACAAAAACTCCAGGACATCAACTTGAAAGCCCACCAGGCGGTAAGCTCTGCTCCAGAAATCGATCGCGTATTTCGAGAAGCTCAAAACGTGTCGTTCATGGAGCGAATCACTCGCTTCCACGTCCCGGAGCCTGGAAAGATAGGGATCCCCAAGTACAAAGGAACCTTGGATCCGAGCAAGCATCTGACGGCCTTCACAATAGCTGTGGCACGGGCGTGCTTCTCCCCTGAAGAACGTGATGCGGGATACTGTCAGCTCTTCGCTGAAAACCTGGAAGACGAGGCTTTGACGTGGTTTTTCCGGCTTAAGGAAAACTCCATCAACAACTTCCGACAGCTTTCGATGGCCTTCCTAAAACATTATTCTAGGTTCATTCGTCAAGGGTCCTCGACCACGGACTTGTGGGCTCTGACCTAAGGACCCACAGAACCACTAAGAGACTTCATCAAGCGGTTTAAGGAAGTTGCTTCGAGGGTAACCATAACTGACGAAGCCACACTCCCCGCCCTTCGCAACGCACTATGGTATGAGTCTGCCTTTAAGGAAGACTTGAATATCAACAGGCCCCAAACACTCGAAGAAGCACTTCATCGGGCCACGCTGTTCATTGAAGTGGAAGAGGAGAAAGCGCTAATGAAGAAGAAGCACCTCGAGGCGAAAAAAGCCGTGCCCAAGAAAAATTCGAAGGAAGAGTACGTCGAGCCCCTTCAGCATCTCGACAAGGACTACTTAAAGGATAAGAAGGCGATGGCATACGCAGTCAGTGATAGCAAACCCGCAAAACCACAAGGAACCAAGAAACTGAAAGCAAACGATAAAGACCACTCCCAGTACTGCGAATTCCACAACAGGAACGGACACTCGACGGAAGAGTGTCGACATCTGAATGACATCCTGCTCACCAAATATCGTAACGGTGAAATCGAGGTGTGCCATATAAATGCAACGTTTGCTGACTGTGCAAGAAATACGTACAAGCGACCAAACAACGAGGCTAAGCGCAACGACCCCCAGCAGGAACGACTACCGGGTCTACCTCGTAACGACGGTATAGAAAACCAAAGGCACGACCAAGAGCGTGAAACCGCCCGCGGACCCCCACCGACCGCCCGATGTCGCATCAACATAATCATGGGCGGCTTGATGTCATGCAAAGATTTTTTCCGATCCATCAAAAAGTATAAACGCCGCATGGTAGCCGCAATTCAATGGGCGTAACCGATCGACCCCGCCAAGACCGGAGGACAGGACATATCCTTCAGTAACGAGGACACCGCAGGAATCGACCAGCATCACAACGACCCTCTCGTGATCGAGGTCATGATGGCGGATTGCGAAGTATTTGTGTCCTCACAGGGAGCTCGGTCGACCTAATCTTCAAGGATACCCTCCGAAAGATGGAACTAAAAGACTACGACGTAAAACCGTCGTCCAAACCACTAACAGGGTTTAACGGCGATACCTTAGCAGCGGTCGGTTCGGTCAGGCTCCTAGTGCACCTCGCTGGTGTTACCAAATTGGTCAAATTCGTTATTACTGATAAACCAGCTATCTACAACGCCATTCTCGGAACCCCATAGCTCCATGCAATGGAAGCAATCCCTTTACGTACCACCAATGCTTGAAATTCCCTACCCCATCAGGAATACAAATGGTACGAGGCGATCAAGGCATGACACGTGCATGCTTCATTGCTGAGCTCAAATTACGCAACCCCCCGATGAACGAAGACGATGACGATGTCGAGCTAGCAGAAACAGCTACGACGAGGAACCCAAGCGAAATACCCAACCCAACAAACAAACGAACCATTCTCTAATCGAAGTAAGCGAAGAAGGCTACCTTCAAATCCTAAGTACATTTTATGCTTTCTTTTGTAATCAGAACTACGATCGGCTTGATCCTCTCGGGGTACGTAGGCAGCCTTTCACAAGGCACAACTAATTATCTATCAATATTATATATCTTTTCAAATGACCAACATACGCATCGGCGAGTCACCTCGCAAAGTATGCAGCAATAAAAAAACAAACAAATAACAAATAATTACATAATGGGACGACCCGTGAAATCTTTTTGGATTCCCATAGAATCCTGTGGCCCAATTAAACCCACGCGAACAACGTTCGAACGAGTGTAAGTGGACTGATCACCCACGGAAAATTATTTTGCACCTCGATATAAGTCGAGCCCACCTCGCATCGGGTGCAATGGCCCAATTGAATCCACAACTAAGCCGGATCTCCCTGCAACATCAAACGCTTTTCAAATAAAAGCAACTCATAACGAACAATACGAAATATCAACTAAAGAAAATTTTATTCACAAGGCATAAAAACTGCCCTCGTCAAGAAATCTAGAGAAAAGCCATAAGGCTAACGAGATGACAAACCCGTCCTCGTCGAGAAACCTAGACAAAAATTACATAAGCTAGCAAAGGCGAAAAACCTGTCTTCGGTGCCAAATCTAGACTAAGAGCCTCTCAAGGAAAGAAAAACATAAAACTACAACGAAAAACAGAAAAAAAAGAAAACTCACCCTCGTCGAGAAATCAAGACAAAAACCTCAAAAAGGGAGGGGGTTACGACGCCTGCGACGGGGATGGATAGTGTGAGTTTTGCTCGATGAACAAACAAACCCTCGACGTCACTAGACGAGATGACATTACCTCCCCGTCTGACGAACATACGCATCTTTGAGAAGGGTCTCAGGCCTACTAGCGGCAGACACCATAGAGGTAGAGGCACAGAGATCAGCCAGCGAGGGCGCTACCCAGTCATCAGCAGAAGGCTTGGCTATCAGAGTAAGGGCCTTCACTTTCCCCTCCTCCTCCTCAAAATCCTTCCTCGCATCTTCAAGAAAGCCCGAAGGAATGCCATCTCTCAAACTCTGCCTCGTGCACAGATACTCATACATGCCCTTGGTATGAAGAAACGAAGCCACGAGACCATCCCGCTCCTCCTCCTTCTGCTCTCGATGATGGAATTTGTTGAGGCGAGCTTGGAATAACGACTTCAACTTCTCTTCGGTCGCGTTCCTCTTGCGCGCAACCCACTCCGTCCTCGATTTCCGAAGACGGTCCGTCTCAGAGCTCAGCTTTGCCCGAGCCTCGTCTCATTCCAACTTCAAGTCGAAAACCTCCTTCTCCAGGGCCCTTTATTGAGCCCTGAGCCCCTCGAGCTTCCCCCTGAAGCATCTTGTTCTCTTTAGCGAGACGCTTTGCCTCGCCCTCGGCCCTCTGTTCATGATGTAAACTCACGTCAGAAGCCCGCTGATATGATAGAATGGTACGTTCAAAATATGCCTGATGCCCATCCAGCTTGGACTTGGCTCGGGCAAGAGCTTCCTGCAAAGAAGCCATCTCCTTCTTGAGATTATCGGCCACAACTCCGCTCCTTCTCTAGCTGGGAGCAAAGGAACGAAATCTCGTTGTTGATACTCGCAGCAAACTGCAATGCAAAAAACACGTCAAAAAAAGTCATATACATATATATAGATATTTATATATACACATAATAACAACATCAACGAAAAGGAAAGAAACATCACTACTAAGCCATCACGAGAAAGCCTCTCATAATTTTCACCATCCTCGGGCAAAGTCGGCCGAGGCATATAGGGGTTGAGCCTCAGATTGAAGAACAACTCCGCACACTTCGTCGAATCCGACATCGGAGGAGTACGGTCAAAGTGGTGAAAGGAGAAGGAATGAGTAGCCCGCTTCGTCTTCTTCCTCTTCTTAGGATTAGAACGGCCCTCCTGGTCCGCCTGATCCCTCGATCTTTTCTTGGCGTGCTCAGAGCCATCCGCCAAGGATTGAGCAGCCTCGATTCCCCAAGAAGGATCGACGACGACAACTGGAAGTCCCTCGTCGGGAACAACCACCTCCGTCGTTTATTGAGAAAGAAGGGCACGGGTACCCTCGCCTGCCTCACCGGGCCTAACCTCGGAGACAGCCCCCGAGGAAGAGCAGAAGAAGGCGCAGAAGGAGCCTCAGTAGCAATCGGCCCAGAAGACTCAATGTCCTCGTTGGACCTCACCTCGGAAACAATCTCTGAGGAAGGTGGAACCTAGGGAAGTCTCGAAGAAACCTCAGGCACAACCTGCCTGGAAGAGTCAGCCTCCTGGGAACGCCTCGCCCTCTCAGCAAGGATTCTCTGCTACTTCTGCTCGGCATAGCTGGGCACGCTTAGAAGATCAAGCTTCATTGCACCTACAAGAATCGGCAAACTTAGCAAACATAACAATGACAGACGTCAAGAAAATGAGGAAAAACGCCAAAACCTACGAGGAGAAGAGTGGAGCTGGCTAATCACAAATGAGTTAAAGACTGAATGCCACTGATGATCAGGAATCCGAAAAAGACGAGGAAGATCAGCCTCGAAATCAGGAGAGTGGCTCGAACAGGGAAAATCAACTACGAAAAGATAAGAGCATAGTTTTAGAACAAAGAATGAGTCATAAAATCACGATCCCACACCCAACCAGGACTTCTACCAGCAATATCGGAAAATGACCGCCTAAAGGAAGCAAACGACCCCACAACGGAGTCCTCGCTAAGAGCAACAAAAAAATAACGACGCCACCAATGTCCTAAACCACTCTCGACCCTAATAATCAGTCTCATCCCACGATTGAAGTTAACAGAATAGAACCCAGGAAGATCAAGACTTGCACTGGTCGACGTCACCATTTCAAAAATTCGCAAGACACCTCCATGCCCAACCTAGAAGTGAGAACCACGACACCAACTAAACGACGAGTCGAGGCTGCGGCCAACTGAGCAACAACAATCTGACGATGTTCGCAAAATTTTACCAAGAAGTGAGGCAAAGGGAAACAAAGTCCACAATCAGAAAAATAAGCCTCGAACACGGAAAAGAACCCCTCTGAAGCGTCCCAAGGGCGACGGTCAGGCCCAAGAACACACAACGAGAGTTCCTTCGAAAAACCACACGAGTCAACCAAGATCTGGATAGACCGAAAAGTCACTAAAGATGACCCAATCACATCCCTCTTGAAATGGTCCGTGACCTCGTCGCGAACACACACAACACCAAAAAAATCTCTAGACCCATGACAAGGAGGAGAAGGACTTTGACGGCGAGACTCGCACCGAGGTCCCCTCACCAATCGCCTAAGACTACCGGAGCCTAAAGACGGAGCGAAATTACCACGCACAAATTTCACAATCTCCGCAGAACCAGAAGGAGAATACCAAGCAGAAAGACTGCCTAAGAAACCAAGCAGAGACCTAGAAACACGAAGGGAACGGAGAAGAATAGAAAAGACCAAAAACCTACCAAGAGAGAAAGAAGAGAGACAGAAGAAAAGAAGATATCTGCGATTCGCCGAAAGGATAACTTTAAAACGACTCAAATTCCCTTTTTATAAATGAATAAAAGCATTAATAATAAATCACAGCCTGGGAAAGCTGAAAGGACGTTTCAGCGGCAAAATAAAACTTCCAAGGTAAAGCCTAAAGCACGCGTCTGAAGCAAAAATCACATCCGCATTAAAGAAACCACCGAACCGCCGAGCCTCGATCGCGGTCCCTTCGATCGCTCCGCACCTCAACAATCAAACGAGGGGGGGACTAACTGTTGGAGGAGAGATTCACACCCTCCAATTGAGCCTCGGCCCATCAAAGCAAGACCAGAAATAAATAGGGCCCGAAAAGAAGAAGGCCCACTTAGGTTACCAAGCCCATCTGCGAGGAGAAGCATATGAGCAAGTCCCCTCCTCGTAGAAGAGGAACATCTCTAGGAGTAGAAAAAAGGAGACAACGTGACATCACCCATTGAAGATAAGGACAGGGTGCGCGACACCGATTATAAGGAATGAGATTCAAAATACGGCAGAGGCATACGAAAAGCATGTTGAGGACTCCA
Source organism: Anastatica hierochuntica (assembly GCA_900406275.1). Lineage (NCBI taxonomy): Eukaryota > Viridiplantae > Streptophyta > Magnoliopsida > Brassicales > Brassicaceae > Anastatica > Anastatica hierochuntica. The sequence goes on along the minus strand of OVAN01014340.1, from coordinate 2,146 downwards.
GGTCTCCTGCAGGCGGCAGAAGCCCATACCCGAAAAACTGGACTTCTCGACAAACGTGTATGCAGACGGTAGACCTGCTTGGTTGCAGATAAAGCAAACCAGAGATGGTACAACAAGACAAGGGCAAATTTGGAAAAAAACATGTGGAAATTGGCGGGAAGCAACGACGTGGAACATGAGGAAACGTCTATAAAAGGAGAAGACCCAGAAGACAGAAAGGATCCGATTTTAGCTTCCTAAATACTCATCTTATAATATCGGTCTCGCTATTCACGAGGCCACTTCTTTTCTCTCTGAATAACAATACTTTGTTTCCACACAAATTATATAAGTGTACATTGTAGTTTGAATTGACAACCAACAGACAAAAGAGTCAAAGTATCTGAGCTTTATCCCACCCGACCAACTAATCACCAGAGACTACAAAAAAATTATACCAATTTATCCCACCCGACCAACTAATCATCAGAGACTACAAAAAAATTATACCAAAATAAAACATTCAACATAGAAAAGGAGGAGGCAACTTAGAAGAACCTTTAATGTTACTTTGCTTCACTGAAGAAGAAGACACACCCACAAAATTTTAACAAATTCAACAATAAAAACCCAGAAAGAGAGAAGCATACATAACAAAGAAAAAAAATCGTCAAAAGCTATGGAGCCAACCATGTCATCGTCACTTTTCAATCCCATGAATCTCATCTTTTTCATAGTCATGATTTGAAGGATTGGAAGCTTGGCTGACGACTTTACTCGCGACGAGGAGAGTTTGACGAAAGACAAAGTAGAGAACCAAAATAACTTGAATTTTATGATTAGGTTAAGGTTTGCTAAATGACTTAATAATCCTTAATGAATACACTAGTGATAGGTTTAATTTTAATGGAAAATTATGTAAATCACATACGAACCAAAGGTTATTTTCATAAAGTACTTTTAATAAGATAAATATGGTAGCACCTATAATGTTGATCAAAATAAGTCCAAGCTTAAGAGTATTCTTTCAAGAGTTAACCAAAATACATACGACCTTCAACATGACCAATATCATAAGATCGGCTTGACTCATTGTTGTTAAATATATAATCCTATTTTGTTGCACTAAGCGTATCAGGGTACTATGGACAAAAGGAAAGCAAACAACGTGAAGTGAAATTAACTTTGGATATGATTGTCATCAATAAATCATGGAAAAACTATCCGAAACTAGGATAGGTAAGATCATTGTTACTATCATGTGTATCTTCGTCTTCTCTTTTGTTATGCAATTTATTGGTATGTCTCCGATTCAATATTAATAGAATCTCAGCCTTAAAAAAGAAGTCATGGTAAGCATATTTCAGATATTACTTTTGGTAACCTCATCACAGATTGAATATTAGAAATATGTTTACCAACTGACATTACCAATATTTTAAAACCAATCAGAATATCGAATCAAATATGTCTTCATATAATCGGTTAAGGTTTGCTAAATGACTAAATAATCCTTAATGAATACACTAGTGATAGTTTTAATTTTAATGGAAAATTATGTAAATCACATACGAACCAAAGGTTATTTTCATAAAGTACTTTTAATAAGATAAATATGGTAGCACCTATAATGTTGATCAAAATAAGTCCAAGCTTAAGAGTATTCTTTCAAGAGTTAACCAAAATACATACGACCTTCAACATGACCAATATCATAAGATCGGCTTGACTCATTGTTGTCAAATATATAAGCCTATTTTGTTGCACTAAGCGTATCAGGGTACTATGGATAAAAGGAAAGCAAACAACGTGAAGTGAAATTAACTTTGGATATGACTGTCATCAATAAATCATGGAAAAACTAACCGAAACTAGGATAGGTAAGATCATTGTTACTATCATGTGTATCTTCGTCTTCTCTTTTGTTATGCAATTTATTGGTATGTCTCCGATTCAATATTAATAGAATCTCAGCCTTAAAAAAGAAGTCATGGTAAGCATATTTCAGATATTAGTTTTGGTAACCTCATCACAGATTGAATATTAGAAATATGTTTACCAATTGACATTACCAATATTTTAAAACCAATCAGAATATCGAATCGAATATGTCTTCATATAATCGGGTTTTTTCTATATATATATATATATATATATATATATATAT
>OVAN01014339.1:0-12117 GCA_900406275.1 Anastatica hierochuntica | reverse complement strand
GGTTCGAAAGATATGCTCCTTTGAATGCGGTTGGATCCATTCTGCGAATTGGGCTGAACAGGATTGCATCAGTTGTCATGACTTGAGTCATTGTCTCTCTGAATATTCCCAAGATAGGTGTAGGGCCAAACTTATCCAACTTACTTTCGAGTGGATCGTATCTTTTATGGAGAAATTTATCCCCATCAATCGCGTTCAGCTCTTGTTGCTTTGATTGCCCATAAAGCACATTTGAAAACTGATGATAAGTGTATGTTAGAAAAGTAAGTGTATTTTCATATTGCCGTACGCGATCAACCAAGACTTTACTTCATAATACCGATTCTTTAACTCAGAATACGAGTTTTACGACTTGCGCATGCATTGTGCGAGAATCAAAAGTATATAATTTCATATCAATAAACTATCGGAATAAAATCAGTTAAGAAGATTGTTTTGGTGGCAAAATGTAGAATAGGCAAATCTTATCTAAAAACATAGACGGTAGGCTGTAGCAGAACGTGGGAAAAGCATTATTCCATTGACTGCCTAAGATAACTGGATCTTATAGCCCAAAGCTGCTTCCCGACAGCTTCCATATCTGGCCGCTCTTTTTTTGTCGGAGCAGCACATTGGAATGCCAAATTGAACATCTTCCTGAGTATCCTCTCGTCTACCCGCTCCTTCGTGTTTGGATCCATCAACTCATACACTTTCCCTTCATTGTACTTGCCGATTGCCTGCCAAGAAATCCACAAATTAAAAGCAAATTAAAAACACATTGAAATCTAAATGGATTTTCAGAGTCGGAAACAAAACTTATATACGTGGCTTACCCATCTAACCGTGATCCTCTCGTCAGGATGTCGTTTGGCCTCAACTGGGCGACGGCCTGTAAGTATCTCCACAAGTAAAATCCCAAAAGAGTAAACATCGCTTTTCGCGGTGAGATGATACGTTCTCATGTACTCAGGATCGAGATAACCAACTGTTCCTTTCACTTGAGTTAATATGTGGGTCTGGTTAGCGTCAACGGGACCGCCCCTTGCGAACCCAAAGTCTGCCACTTTGGCTCTCATGCTATCTGTGAGGAGAATGTTGGAGGATTTTACGTCACGGTGGATTATCTGTCTTTCTGTTTCAAAGACAAAACAATCGTAAATTTACAATAAAATCCTTTTTAGGGTTATGGTTTTATGCCTAAGAACAACTAATGAGGCGGCAATCAATAATTAAGCACTACCTGCATAAGAATGGAGATAGGTCAATCCATGGCACACATCGATAACAATCTCCAACCTCTGATTGAAATTAAGTATGGTTCCACGAAGACCTGAAATTACAAATAGAGAGCTTTTATTGTTTTTTACATGTTCTTATACCCGTGACAAGCTCCCAAACATGTGACAGGGTCTTACCATCCAAGTGATCACGGAGTGTACCATTTCTGACATACTCAGTTATGATAAGTCGCTCGTCTCCTTTATCAACGTAACCAAGAAGCTTCACTAGATTTCGATGGCCAATTTTAGACAAAAGGTCAACTTCACTTTTGAATTCCGTTCGAAGATTCTCAAAGTGTTCCTGCATGACAATTGTAATGAAGAACTCAAGTTGAGATTTTGCAGCAATTAAGGTATTGATGACAGTGTATATTACAAATGAGTAGTTGGAGTTACGTTTCCACTTAGCCTCCTATTTACAAAAGAGCAAGTTCAAGATTAAAACCCCAGAATGGATGGCTGATATATAGAACAGCTCACTGAGAAATCTCAGATCTCTAGTTCGAGTCCTAATCTTGGGGCCGCAAGGTACCACTATACTCACAGAGGTTAACCCTCATATAATTAGAGTCAGAACAAAAATTTCTGGATTGGTATCAGGTTCCCCGTATCTGAGATAGTGGATGTCAAAATTAAGTCCTAACACTACAAGCCTAAAGTGTCTGGAGAACTCTATTACAAAAAGTAAGAAGTTAAGATTATATGTCAGTTAATCATTTAAAGGTTGGATCAGTAGTTTCTGTTGACATTAACTCTGAGCAAAGAATAGTATAGGACTTCATGGGGTAAACTATCATAGAGATCTGATACAAGAAGAAAATTTGAAACAGAAGAATAATTCACGTACCTTTTTTGCTCGTTTAATGGCAACCACCTGGCTGTCATCCAAAACGCCCTTATAGACTATTCCAAAGCCTCCTTCGCCAATTTGATTGCTGTCTGAAAAATTGTCGGTTGCTGCAGCAATCTGACTCATTGACAGATTCAAGGGCCCCATCCTACTAGGTCTAGGGGACATAGCATATCTAGATGGACTTTGAGGTACCCGTGACGGACTTGGTGGTGCCCGAAATGGGCTTGACAGAATTTTCTCAGAAGAGCTCATTTCAAAAGAGGAAACTTGGTGCACTGTAATAAGACATATGAGCCTTAATATCAAATGTATGCCATAACTTAACATTTAACAAAAGATAGAGTAACACTTCTCTGAAAACTTCAGTCTTTGGTGTCAAAAAAATGCAATATATTGACCTCATACCACTAGGAACATTCTGAATGCTGTTCCCTAAGTAAACAACTACATGCGTAAATAAAATCAAACATCTTTAGTTATTTATGCAGTAAAGAAGAACATGTTGACCAATTCTATCGAAGCTCTTTTTGGTGTCTGTGAAGAGAGATGTGAGACATTTAGTCACCTGAGTTAGATTCCTTGGGAAGAACTTCATGACTATTTGCTTTCCTCTCCTTATGGAAGCAAGGACAACAGAGCGCACAACAGAAGATAAGAAACCCACTTGCAGCCATGCTGACCTTAACAGGGATGTATTCAGATTTATCCTTGTTATAAATGGAATCTTGTAAAGATTTTTCTTCCAAAAACTTCCGCCCTGGAGAAGCAGTTCAATGGTACATATAACAAAATCCAGTTGCAATAAACCCCGTATATGGTTTAAAATGGGCATACCTGATAGAAGTTTAACGGTGCAGAAGTCGTCTCTGAAAGAGTCCCCAAAGATACAACCTTTGGCTTTGTGAAAGCGTATGGCTTCACAAAAGCGGACTCTGTCCACTGGGTTCCGGTTAATTGTGAACAAAATCTCTTGTTGATAAGGCTTTAAGTAGGTCAAATGATCAGACTGACAAACGTTTGAAGCGACAAAGGATGGTGATGCAGAAGTTTGTTTGAGTTGCAGTAGCATAAAGATAAACAGAGCCGATAAAGCAGTAAAGCCCCAACCCATAATTGGTTTATTATCAAACTAGTCTCAACGGCCTCAATAAGCCATTCGCTTCTCCCTAATCCTGTACAAGGAAAACTCAGCTTGAGAAGGCAACAGTGTATCGTAGCAAGAGACTCTAAAACCTCAAATCTCTAAATTAAAAGCAAACGAAATCAATACAAGCTATGGCCCCCGATTGGATGAAATAGATTAGGGTTTTCAAAAGAGAAAATTGGAAGATCGAATCCAAAAGTAAGCATCCTCAATACGAGAATCGGAACTTACCTCTTCCAAGGACAAAGATTAGGAAACACTCTGAACAATTTTGAGCACAAACGACTAGATATATTTCGAGTCTTTTGACCCCTTTACCAAACCTGGAACACCATCTTGTATCTTTGACTTGACTGTAGCATATCAAAGAAAGACTAGAGGCGAAATGTACTTTTGTCTCCACGAGTTAGGACGTGGTCGTAGACGCAATCAAAGCTGTATTTCCTTTGAATATTCCTTGCTAAAAATTTTTTTTCCATCTAAATATCTTATTATAAAACAAACAAGGATTTTCATACAAAAACGGCAAATGACTACTACGCCTTTCCGGAACCAAGAGCCGGCGGATCTAAGAAAGATTCCCGGAGCCAAAATACGGTCTAAAACATTTGAACATCAAAACAAATGAGAAAAAATGGTGAAAACTAGTAAATGAACAACATAAGATCTAAACATATAAAACTATCTAGGATGAAAATAGAGACGATTGGAGGAGAAATGAAGATGAGCAATCAGATCGAGATTATGGGAGATGAAGCACGAACGAAACTCATTATATTGCTTCAACTGAGAAAAAGCCACGAGTATCACCGACGACTACCATCTCAGACCGGAGAATAAGGAACCAAGATAGAAAATCTTCGGTCTTCGATAACCAGCTCTACGCACTTCCTTACTGAAGATCCGGGAACACCTTGCGAATAGCTAAGGAATGAAACAACTCGTCGGTCCTAACTAGTAGGAAGTGAACACCTCTCGCTCAAACCACTAACCGCCTAGATAATTAGAACAACAAAAATACAACCAAGGAGACGCATACCTCGCACCGGAAGGGTCATAACTCAAATGAGACGAACTGAAGAGTTTTAACGGAGATGAAACAAATCACTTCTTCTCTAACTCATTAACTCCAATGATAGCAACCAAAATCTATGAAAGTTCAAAACTATATTCACCACAAAACCTAAAAAGGCATAACCTTAAAATCCGACCAAGTCTTCAAGATAACCAACCATCGGCTCGCCTTGGAACTAGAGAACACCAGCAGAAACACCATATCCAAACCTGTCACGAGCAGATCTGAAACTGGCGGCCGCCAACGAACCCAGGACGAAGAGCATATCACCGAGGATGCAGATAGCTGAGACATGGCAAACAAAAACTAAAAGAAGAAGACCGATACCGCCGAAAGGTCGGCCGGATCTCGGAAAATCGAAAGTCTCGAGCTTCGCACTTCTCTTCGCTTTTTTCTTTTTCGTTGAATGATATTCCTTGGTAAATTTAACGTAAAAATATTTTTATTTCTTTTCTATAACATATACAATACTATTAAGCAAAAAATATATATCTACAAAATCTCTATATTATTAATTGGAGAATGAACTTTTTTTTTTACAACCACACATTAATTAGAACGTCACTCCATGGTTGGAAACCCAACTAGGAGGTTTAGTGTCTACAAATGTTAAATCATGAAATAAAATCCGAGCAGTGCGAGCTAAACAATCTGCCTGCAAATTCTTCGTGCGCGGGATACCAGATAAAGAGAAATCTGGGAAATGTTCTTTTAATCTTCAGAAATCTTGAACGAGTGTACAGAAAGGTGGCCAGTCTTCTGGTTTTTGAGGGATTGTAATGAGTTCTATGCAGTCTGTCTCGAAATGTTGACAGTTTATCCTTTTATTTTGAATCTCTGACATCGCCCACAATAATGCCTCCATCTCTGAATATAAATGTGACAAGCTTCTTCAATGACATTTTGCCCCAAGTAAGATTATCTTATCATCTCCATCCAAACATACCCATCCAAGACCCAAAGTAGGATCCTGGTTTTTCCATGATCCATTCAACCGACAATAGATTTCATTGGGTTTCCTCACCCTTGTGTTATCAGATTGTTCGGGTGGTAGTCGTAGTATTTGTGCCTCTTTCCAGGCTAGGAATTCAGTTTCTGCATTTCTCCGGATTTCTCCGATGTCTAACTGTGTCCCGTGGAAAACATTTTGGTTCCTTGCTTTCCATATGAACCACAAAATCCATGGTAAAATATCATGACCATCCTGATCCATATTTCAGAGAGGGTTTCTCCAAAAAAGATAATCCATATTAGAATAAATCGATTTCGTTGGGAAACTCTCTGGACGTGTCGGATTTGTGCAAATTACCCAGATTTGTACAATGATGGGTTCTCAAAAAATATGTGATTGATCGTTTCATCAGAGGTACCACAACGCTTCCCCCTAGTATCACATTGTATCCCCCTTGTTACAAGTCTTGTAGTTACCGCCAGACTCCCTGTGAGCATTTTCCACAGAAAATGTTGTATTTTTAGAAGGGCATCTGGTCTTCCATACATTTGCCTTTAGAACATCCAGACTCGGCCCCCAACTGTAATTATTTATCCGGTTTACCTCCATTGAGTGGAGAATACGATATCCCCATTTTACTGTATATTGACCCTGATTTTGTATAATTCCATACCAGACCATCATTTGTTGGAAAACGACTTGGCTAGATACTCTGAATTAGATATACATCCTCTGATACCATAAGCTGTCGTAGAATGATGCACCTCAAGAGTAGGGTGCCAATCACTTCCCGGTCCACGTGTTGGTCGTGGCCACGTAGTCGGTATCCATGGGTCATTCTACACTGATGTGTTAATCCCAGAGTCTATCCTTACTCGGACACATTGTCTGAGTACTTCTTGTGTAGCAATAATTCTTCTCCATCCAAAGGACAAAGAATATGACTTCTTAGCCTGTATTGGATGTAACTTCCTGTATTATCTACCTTTTAATATCCGGGTAGCAATTATGGACCAATGAGTCGGGAAACTAAATGAATCTCCATAACTGTTTGGCCAATAAAGTTGTGTTAAAGTCTTCCAGAGATTTAAAGCCTAAACCTCCTTCATTCTTAGGAACACATACTTTTTCTCATGCAACCCAATGGAGACCGCAGTTACATCCATCGGAGCTCCACCTAAATTGGGAAATCGCACTGGTTAACTTTGTAGTTAAACCTTGGGGGAGCTTGAAGCATGACATTATATAATTGGGGAGTGCAAGGGCAACTGATTTTAGAAGAATTTCCTTCCCCCCCTTTGATAGGAACTTTGAAGACCAACCATTGACTCGGTCTCCTAATAATTGGAGAGTGCACTTTAGAAACTAATATTTGTTTTATCAAAAAATTACTTCATATACCATTAGAAATATAAATTTTACTAAACAGAAAGAAGCACTAGTTAAGAGTAAAGATAATAGACCCGTAAATAATTTATTGGTGTCACCATGAGGAATGGTTATAGAAGTATTCGTATTACCTTATCACTTGTACACACGGAGCTAGAAACACTTCTATGGGCAATGGAAGTTATGATATCGACATCAACTACAGAGGTGTCATTCGCGATGGATTGCATGTAGTTAATTTCGATGACATCTCCCCGTTAGAGTCGCCTTCTTTTGCGGCCGATCTAAACGACTTTTGTAGACTAAAGGGCTCGTTATCAATCTTTAATATATTTTATATTACTCGATCTTTGAATTTTGTAACTGATGATCTTGCCAAAAAAATCAAGGCTAATCAGTAATATCTCTACCCCGGTAAGCACTTTGGTTCTCCATCGGTTTTCCCTAGAGGAAGGTTCGTTACCAGCTTAATATAATGAGTTTTCAGTGAAAAAAATAATAGCAAGTTTGCTCAATGGTATGTGCGAACATACTTCTTTCACTTGAAAATAAAATCATGAACGAAACAAACCATATCTCAATTTAATCATTTACAATGAATCTTATCTTAAATTTTCATTTTTTTTGGTTAAAGGGTGTTCTAATTATAAAAATAGAAATAGTTTTACAAAGCACTAAACTCAATATGTTGGAGCCCAACTAAAATCACCACTGAATACAAATGATAAAGTTGGGATAGAACCAAGAAGCCTAATGAAACCAATCTGCTGGTTTCGACTCAACCAGAGAGCCGGTTAAGTTTAATTCATCACTATAACCACCAAGAGTTATTGCAAAAGAGTCCGAATAGGGGAGTCGACTATAGAGATATGGAAGTTTATATTATTTCTCTTAAGAATACAATACAGAGGACGTTAAGTATATATACAAAGAAGAAGAGAATCTATACAAGGATTTTAATCTAATAGTATCTAAACAATAAGAATTATACTAACTACCAAGAATATTTACATATCCTCTATACGCCCCCGCAAGATAGACGACCCGAAGAAAGTCCTATCTTGTCCGAATGATCTTGAATTATAGAACGTGTTACCGGTTTAGTCAATGCATCGACTAACTGGTCCTTAGATGATACATGCGCCACCCGAAGGTATTTGGACTGGACCAATTCACGAATAAAATGATAATTCAGCGTCACATGCTTCATTCTTGAGTGAAAGACCGGATTGGCATAAAGTAGGTAGTGCTAACATTATCACAATACATTATTGGTTGTGTAGTAGAAGAGAAACCGAGTTCTTTGAGAAGCGAGGAGACCCAAATCATGTCTGCCGTTGTGTTCGCAACCGAGCGATACTCAGCTTCAGTAGAAGATCGTGCCACAATTTTCTGTTTCTTGGAAGACCAAGCCATGTGATGGGAGCCAAGATATATAATGTTCGCACTTTTTGAGGTGAAATCATCTCGATTTCTAGCCTAATCCGCATCAGAATAAGCATGAAGCGTGAGTGGATTATCATGACGAAGAAAGATACCACGATCTTTGGTACCTGACAAGTATCGTAGCACTCTTTTGGTGGCTTGGAGATGAAGATCTGTACGAGCATACATGAATTGCGAAAGCTTATTCACAGCGAATGCAATATTCAGACGAGTAAAATGTAGATATTGAAGACTTCCCACAATCATACGATACTCAGAACCATTAGTAAGAATCATACCAGAGGTAAGTTGAATATGATCAGTGAATATCATTGACGTAGAAACAGGATTCGCGGTTGTCATGCTTGTCTTGGCCAATAAGTCAACGATGTATTTCCTCTGAGTGAGTAACATACCAGCCGAGGATCATGTAGCTTCAATCCCTAAGAAATAGTGGAGATCACCAAGGTCTTTAAGAGAAAATCGATTACTGATTAAGGAGATGAAGGCTGTTACTTTAGTAGCATCATTCCCTATCACAATAATATCGTCAACGTATACCAAAACATATGGAAAGACTTTCCCATGTTTTAGAATAAACAGAGACGTATCTGAGACAAAGTTTTGGAAACCCCGAAGCTTGGAGAAAGGTTTTAAGCTCATTATACCAAGCACGCAGCGCTTTCTTGAGTCCATAAAGCGCCTTGTTCAACTTGCACACATGTGTCGTATTGTCTTTATCTACAAACATCTTCACCAAGTGTACCTTATAAGAAGGCATGGTTCACATCAAGTTGTCGTAATGTCCAATCACAGGAAATTGCTAGGACACAGACTATGCGCACCATTGTCGGTTTAACGATCGAACTAAAGGTTTCATTGTAGTCAAGTCCAGGACGTTGGTGATAGCCTTTGGCTACAAGGCGCGCCTTAAGTCGCTCCACTAAGCAATCAGGCCTTCGTTTGATTTTGTAGATCCATCGATTCCCAGTGAGATTGTATGATGGATGAAAGGGAACTAAAGTCCATGTGAAGTTTTCAAGCTGCGCATTATATTCATCTCCTATGGCTCCTCTCCATCGTTTTTCCTTCATCGCTTGTGTGACAGTGGTTAGCTCATCCTCAAAACTAACAAGAGCGGAAATGGTTATGAAGTAGCGTTTAGAAGGTTTTGATGTTTGATTCTTCACACGTAGAGCCATTGCATACTTTTTGGATGGTTTAACAATCTGATTCTTGCTCCGAGTTACCATCGGATGTGTGTTGGTAATCAGAACAGGAGTCGTGTTTGATATCGCACGAGATGTCGTAGAGGGAGAAGACTTAATATCAGATGACGGAGCTATTTGCTCTGAAGGTACAGGAGATGAGTCTGCTGGAGGAGTAGTCTCTGTTTCAGGTGCAGAGGATTGAGTCGATGATGTCACAATAGAGTCATGCATCGATGGAACTAAACCCGTTAGTGAAAAATCTAAACCTGAGGGCGGAGCCGATGATGGAGGCTTGAGGGCCTGAGCTTCAACTGTGGTGACTGGCGGACACCAGTTTGTGGTTTGAAAAGAAGGCTGAGTATCGAAAGAAACAGAGAGCTTTTGAAAGGAAAAATCTTTTTCAACAAAATGCACATGACGAGAGACAAACATACGTTGAGATTTAGGTTCAAATTTTAAATATCCACTTTGAGTTAAAGTATAACCAAGAAAGATACATGAGACAGATTTTGGCTCAAGTTTGTGTTTATTATATGGTTTGATCCATGGAAAACAGAGACAAACCAAAGACCTTGAGTCTTAGGTAGTTTTGGTTGGGATTGAAACAATTTTGAAAAGGCTGAATCTATAGACAAGGTTGGCGTAGGAAGACGATTTATGAGAAACACAACAGCAGAGAAGGCATATGTCCAGTAAGAAGTTGGAATTTTGGCTTGAGATAAGAGAGATAAACCCGTCTCAACGATATGCCTATGTCTGCGTTCAGAGAAACCATTGTGTTCCGGTGTATGGGGAGGTGTGGTAAGGTGTGAAACACAATGAGAGGACAAGAAATCGACTAAGGCTACGTATTCTCCGCCATTATCAGAATAGAAAGTGATAAGACATTGATTCAAACGAGTTTCAACTAATGCTTTCCAGCAAGCAAACACATTATAAAGTTCTGATTTATGACGTAAAGGATATAACCAAATATAATGTGTAAAATGATCAACGAAAATCGTATAGTATTTGAAACCGTCAATGGAAGTGATAGGAGATGTCCATAAATATGAAAACACAAGTTCAAGAGGCGTAAATGAAGATAGAGATGATGAAGCAAATGGTTGTTTATGATTTTTATTAATTGAGTAATCATCACAATGAAAAGACGACAAAGTGTTTGAGGTAGGAAGAGATGAACTTGAAATGACAGATTTAAGAATTGAAAAAGCAGGATGTCCAAGGCGAGAATGCCATATTGACCAAGGACACTTTATTCACGTAGTAAACGCAGAAGCAAAACTCGATCTCAGCTGCGGCCACTCATAGCCTCCACCTCTAGCTCTTCCGTTGAGGATTTGCGCCCCCATTTTTAGATCATTCACCTAAAAAGATGACGGGAAAAATTCCACAGAAACCTTATTATCAGTACATAATATTTTAACTGAAACAAGATTAGCGATGCGCAGAACATGTAAGACATTTTTAAGTCGTAATGGACGATTAGAAGAAGGAAGGAGAGAAGAACCAGTGTTGGCTATGTCAAGTCCTGAACCATCTCCAATCATTACTTCTTCACCTCCGAGATACGGCTAATGGAGTGACATGTTCGCAAGGTCAGATGTTATTTGGTGCGTAGCACCACTATCAAGGTTGTTGTGGTGGCTGGAGAAGCGCTGGATTGGCCTGTGGAGACCATTGATTCGGACGTGGTTGTTATGTAGAGTTTTGTGGCTGACAAACAAGTCGAAACAGAGGACATCTCTTTGCATTATGTCCTTGAGTTTTGCAAGCCTGACAGCAGCCTAAGTAAGGCATGGAAGAGCAATTGTGATAGCCTTGTAGTCCCTGGTTTCCTTGGTGTTGACCGGATGTGTTCTTCCATTGTTGTGGATGATTCTGCACATGATGAGCAGAGATTGGGATGCTAGAGGACGGTGAAGCAGCGACAATAGCAAGTTCCTGATTGATAAGCTTCTCATGAAGCTCAGAGAACGATATTTGTGTATCTCGACTGTGAACAACCTCAATCACCGGTTTGTAGTCGTCTCCAAGTCCATCAAGAATCGTATCAGTGATGTCTTCAGGATCCATCAAGCTACCAAGTAGAGCTAGTGCATCGGACTTAGTCTTGATGAGTTGCATATACTCATCGACAGACTTAATACCTTTGACGTATTGCTTAAGTTGGTTCTTCAACTGCTTAATGTGTCCTCTGGTAGGCTTTCCATATGTAGAAGCAAGAGTAGACAGGCTTCAAGAGATGAATTAGTCGTGGCTATTAAGGACTAATTTGCGATCTCAATGGATCCGATCAGGCACTATAGATCAGGCTGTCTTGGCGTTGCCAAAACTCAAACTCTAGATTAGGCATCTATTTGTTATCAACGTGAGGATTGGTTGAGGAACAGAGGAGGATGCATCAATAAATTTGAGCAAATCAAAGCCTTTAAGAAGAGCTTTAACTTGAACGCTCCAAGTAAGATAGTTGGTTGACGAGAGTTTGGTGATATTCACCATGTTGATGGTGCGGAGGGAGGGTTTTGGATCGGCTGAAGAGACAAAGATTTCTGTAGCAGAAGTTTTTGTAACACTCGACATGATGAAAAGGAAAAAAAGAGAAGAGACGCAAAAATAGTTTTGTTAGGTTTAAGATCGATATGGCTCTGCTACCATATACCAACTTAAAACCAATTAGCGATAAGTGGATTGGCCCATGTCCCTTATATACCACTAAGTATCCCTTCCAACTTCCTATCACTACAAGAAACAGGTCGATTTGCGAGGAAGAATTTACTCGCAAATTCCTCGCAAATCACAATTT
>OVAN01014338.1:0-12117 GCA_900406275.1 Anastatica hierochuntica | reverse complement strand
TGCACTTAATGCTTTGAGTTTTCGAGCCTCCCACTTATTGGGGGGGGGGGGCTATACCCTCTCGAATGTATTACATAATTGGAATTCGCCAATCTAGTCTTCCGAGTATTTTTTCATGGAGAGACAAAGTAGGAGTTTGCGTTGGTTCGGGTTCCGGGTCGTTGCCTAACTCTTCTTGAGTCGGTATCGTGCCCCCGGAGGTATCCTGGGAATCAGGCTCCTCGGAGGATCTGTTCTCAGGAATATCCTCTGTGCTATCATTTGATTCGGAATTCTGGACCATGCCCCCGGAGACTTTATTGTGATTGCCTCAGGTGGAGTTTCGCTTTCGGGGTCGGTGGTAGCATAAGTGCTTGGCCTTTGGACCTGCTTTGTGCCCCCGGAAGCTTGCATTTTGGTGCTACGGGTTTAGGTTTTTGGGAACCAAAAGGTGGAGAAAATTTGGGTGAGGGACTCGTGTCGGATAGCTGCGGTAGCTATTCTCGAGGGTTGAACTTCCTCTTTGTGTCCTTCTAGATTGGATTTGATCGCATCTTTTATTGCTATGTTGATGCTGGGCTTTTCTATACCCTCCACAGGTATTATTCTTTTAACGAGAGGGTCGAAGGTGGATGCTAACGCTGCCAAAGCGTCAACAGAGGATTTTTCTCCACGAGGGATCCTTGTAAGTTCGAATTTGTCAAACTGTTCGGTGAGGTTTTGAACAACCTCGAGGTATGCCCCCATTCGTTCGTCCCTTGTTTCGTATTCTCCATGAAATTAGCTAGCAAATAACTGAGAGTTGCTGCAAGCATTAAGTTCTCGAACCCTGAGTCTAATTGCTAGCTTCAGTCTTACAATCAGCGCTTGGTATTCAGCCTCGTTGTTTGAGGCGTTGAAGCCTAGTCTGTAAGATTGCTTTATTACCTCCCCCGTTGGGGAGGCTAGCCTTAGACAAATTCCGGACCCCTGCTTCGAGGAGGCTCCGTCGACATGGAGCGTCCATTTTGGGGCTACGGGGTATGTACCTGAGTGTTCGGTGGCTAGTTCGATGACGAAATCGGCCAGAACTTGGGCTTTAGCCGCTGTTCGTGGTCGATATTCGATGTCATATTCGCTGAGCTCGATGGCCCACTTGGCCAGACGTCCGGATTGGCTGGGAATGTGTAATATCGAGCGCAAAAGCTGAGACGTCATTACGACGATCGAGTGTGATTGGAAGTACGGCCGGAGCTTCCTACTCGCCATGAGAACCGCTAGGGCTAGCTTTTCCATAGCTGAGTATCGCGTCTCGGCGTCTATAAGACTTTTGCTGGTATAATAAACAGGCTATTGTTCATTCTGTTCCTCCCTTACCGGCACTCCGCTCACAGCTGCCGGGGAAACAGCGATATAAAGGTACAGAGGCTCCCCTTCGACATGCTTGGAAAGGATCGGAGGGTGGGAAAGGTAGGTTTTGAGTTGTCTGAAGGCTTCTTCGCATTCTTCGTCCCACATAAACTTTTTGTTGTTTTGCAGGAGCTTGTAGAACGAAAGACACTTGTCGGTTGATCGGTAGATGAACCGATTCAAGGCTGCAATTCGTCCAGTCAGCCTTTGCACCTCCCTGGTCGTTCTTGGCGATGAAATTTCTAGGAAGGTGGCTATTTGGTTAGGGTTGGCTTTGATTCCCCGCTCTGTCACGAGGTACCCGAGAAATTCTCTGGATGGTACCCCGAAGGTACACTTAGCGGGATTGAGTTTCATGTCATATTTGTTGAGGATATCGAAGCATTCTTTGATATGATTGACGTGGTCATCTCCGTTGGCGGATTTGATGAGCATATCATCTATATAGACTTCCATCGTTTTTCCGAGTTGCCCGGCGAACATTTTGTTCACGAGCCTTTGGTAGGTGGCTCCAGCATTTTTTAATCCAAAGGGCATGACCTTATAACAGTAGGTCCCACGTTCTGTTATAAAGGCGATTTTCTCTTGATCATCCTGGTCCATCATTATTTGATTGTACCCCAAGAAAGCGTCCATGAAGGACACCAATTGATGGCCCGCGGTGGCGTCGACTAGTCGGTCGATGTGGGGTAACGGGAAGCTGTCTTTAGGACATGCTTTGTTCAAGTCTATGAAGTCTACGCCGGTCCTCCACTTCCCATTTTTCTTTTTGACAACCACTGGGTTGGCTAGCCAGTCCGGGTAGTGGACTTCCCTGATAACGTCGGCTTTCATTAGTTGGTCGACGTCATTGTTGACTGCTTGAGCCTTTTCAAGGCCAAGCTTACGCCGCTTTTGCTTTACGGGCTTAAACGCCGGGTCTACGTTTAGCGTATGTGTCGTTACCCACGGATCGATGCATTTCATGTCGTTAGTATTCCAAGCGAAGGTTCTGACGTTCTCTACAAGGAAGCGTATGAGCTTGTCTTTGACGTGGGTAGGTAACTCTGACCCGATGCGAACGCATTTTTCGAGGTGAGCCTGATCGATGCAAACATTTTTCGGTGAGGTTCCGCGGAGGGCCTCGAACGTTTTGCTGCATCGCCTGATGTTCCCGGATATGTAATTGCTATTGAGGGGATTCCTTTATGATTTGGAACCCTCCTAAGTAGCAAACTCTTGATATTTTCTGGCTACCTTGTATTGTGGCTACCCCTGTCGGAGTTGGGAACTTCACACATTGGTGATACGTCAAGGCTACGGTTCGCATCTTATGAATCCACGGTCTCCCGAGTATCGCATGAAATGGGCCCGGTATGTCGATTACTACGAAGTTAACCATTTTCATGACTGCTCCAGCTATCACTAGGAGTTTGATGGTTCCCAGGGAAGTGGTGGTTTCCCCGGAGAAACCAACGAGGTTGGCCTTCTGACCAGAGATCTCGTAATCGTCAATCTCCATGCCTTTCAAGGAGTTGTAGAATATAAGGTCTACGGAGCTTCCGGTATCCACCATTAGTTTGGGTACCTCGTACCCATCCACATTGAGTGTTATGACTAACGCGTCGTCATGAGGATGGTCGAGTTCCAAGGTTTCGCTCTCCCAGATGGAGATTCAAGTATTTGACTCCTGACCGGATGGTCTCGATCGGGTACTAGACTCAGCCTTTCGTAGGTGGCCTTTGATTGAATTCACGGACTCTCGGCAAATATCTGATCCTCCAAGAATGTAGTTGACTCTGGAGTCAGAGAGCTGCTGGCTCGATGCCCTTTCGAATAAGGCAGCAACCGTTCCTTCAGGCAGAGGTTTCGGAACCTCCATACGAAGGCTTTTTCCTTCTGGAAATTTTCCGAGGATCATGTCGATCCTTTTCTTTGGAGCAGAAGGTGGCGAATCGATTTCCTTTTCTGGAGACCTATTCCGCTTCGGAGAGGCCTCCCTTGGGGCTCTTTTCTGGAAGGGAGATGGTTTCCTAAAGTCCACATCCTTTATTTCGACGGCAACAAACTTGGCTGCTAGCTGTCACTGAAGATCCCAACATTCCTCTATTGAGTGACCCTTCCTCTCGTGGTAGGTACAAAATTTATTTTCGTCGAACGACTTAGTCCAGGGTGCTTTCCCCGTTGTCGCGACAAGTTTGTCTTCCTGTGACTCGTCGATTGCGTACGAATGTTCCCCTTGGGTTTGGTTGCTACGGAAGTTACCTTTCTTAGCTTGACCGCCTTCTTCTTGAGGGTCAGCCTTCGAGTAGGTTTGGGACTTCTTATGGATTTTATGCATCGCAGCAGTTTCCTCGTGGAGAGTAATAAACCGGGATGCTCTATGCAGAGCATCATCTATCGTGGGCGGAGGGTTGATAGTTTGTTTTGACCAGAACTCTGAACAGTACCAAAGCTCTCTTCAGAGTGCCTCGTTGGCAACCTGATCATTGGGATTCGAAAGCTTAGTTCTGACTGCCCTAACTTTTCTATATAGATTTGGAGCATGTTCTCAACTCCTTGTCGGATCATCCACAGGTCTGCTTCAGAAGTCTGTTTCCGAATGTGAGTCGAGTACTGCTTTGGGAAAGCACTGGTTAGCTGGTTAAAGCTATCAATCGAATTTGGCTCGAGGCCTGAGAACCACTCGAGGGATGTGCCTGTTAGGTTCTCAGCAAAGGTTCGGAAATAGCCTGCCTCGCCCCCTTGACGATGGCTAACCTGAAGGCTCTTAGGTGAGCCTTAGGGTCCGAGGTCCCGTCGAACTCTGGGATTCGAATTTTTCTTGTATCTCTTATGTAAGAATTAGCTATCCTGTTCGTAAACGGGGTTCCTCGGGTTTCCTCTATTATGCTCTCGATTTTAGGGGCCGAGCTTGTGGCCTTATGAACCTGCACATTTACCTTCTGAAGAGCCGCATGCGTTCTTTCCATATACCTTGGGATAGCATCAGGGCTATCTAGACGAAAGGTGTCTGAAACGTCGATCGACGCCTGCTCGAGAGGCTGCCGTTGGAACCACTCTGGGTTTGGGCCCCAGATACCTAGGGATCCAAGCCTTTCTCGGCCCCTGGGGCTGTTTTGCCTAGTGTGATCGGCCAGGGGACCTGGAAAGATTATGTCTGTAGTACCCGTTCTCTATCGAGTCTCCGAGGGAACATATCAGTTATGTTCGGAGGCTACATGGGAGGAGGCCCTTCCATTAGCTGGGATCAGAACATGATCGATAGATCTAGGTATCAGAGGCGGGGGAGGCAGATCATGTCTATGCTCGGATACCTGCGGCGAGACCTGATTAGGTCCCAAGCTCGTGCTGGCTAAGTTACTTCCCATTGCCATGGTGGCTAACGGGTTAGGTGCAGGAGTGATTCCCGTGAGAGGCGTCGAGGGAGGGGGTTCCTGCCTATCGGGTATCGTGTGAACGGGAGAGAACACGAGACGTCCTCGAGGGAAAGACGGATCAGTGACGAGATCTCGAAAGGTCACCCCTGATCCTCGCCTCTGAGAAGGCTGAGACGAGTGTACCAATGATCTTGTCTCCTGTTCGACCTGTTGCTGTCGGGATGCCAGTTGGTGAACCAGCCGTTCATTTTCCTGGGTTCGACTCACCAGCTGTAGCATCATCGGTCGGATCTCAGACAGCTGATCCGAAACCTGGCTCGTGGCCGAAGCCGAAGGCTGCAATCCAAATGGATTCTGTTGGTTAGGGCCTCCGAGCGTTTGTGATCTCGGAGCTGGGCCGTCAGGTAGCCTTCGGGGAGCTAGTTAAGAGTCAGCAGGTTCCGATCGACCCTCCGTGGCGGGGGAAAACTCGTTTGGAGGGTTTGAGCGGCGAGGTTCCGGAGGTCCAGCACCTCCATGGGTCGGTGAGCTATTGCTTGATGCTAGTGGTAAGGATTCGGATTGATTCGAGCCACCGCTAGCTGGATCCATCTTCTTAACTATCGGAGTAAGGGATTCGATTACTCAAGTCCTCACAGACGGCGCGAAATTGTGAGAGTTCGATCTCACAATTACTTTGAATTAGGTTAAAAGAAGTAGATTTGTGGAACAAGGTGGGAACGAATCCCGTTTGAGCTTAAGAAAATGGATCGACTTTGTGTTTCACTTTTTATTAATCAATACGGAAGGATTTTACAAGAGAATGGTTGATGTTTTTATCTGAAATCTCTAGCTAAAAAATATCGGAAGAGAGAGCCTTTAGGTTTCCGTCTTCCCCCCTGCTTTTGTAGTTCTCAACCACCCTTAGAACCAGGTATCAGCTCCCGAGATTTCCACCCCTGAGATCTCGCCAACTGCTCAGCCTTCTGTTGACTATCCATGCGACGCCGTCACAGTACTCCCTTCCATACCTAGCGTAATAGGCCCACAAAGCTTCCAGCCCAATGATTCAAACAACCTTTCCTTTAGTGGGCTTGTAGACTTTAGACCCAACAGTTCTGTGGTCAAGATAAGGAGATAGATTTCCCATTTCCTTCTCTATATTCGTCATTTTTCAATATTTTTATACAAAATCTTCCTCTTTCTCGGTTAATATTCACTTATAAACGTATTATAAAATCAACAAGAGCTTTATATATAAAATAAAACTAGGATTTAGTCAATGCAATGCACGGAATTATATTTATTAATATTTTGTAAAATGTTAAATTTTTTAAAATTCTTTTTAAATTATTAGATAACTTAAATATGTAAATATCTACATTATTAAAAAAAATACCCTTAAAAAGCCCTTAAATTTATGTGTAATTTACATAATTTGCCATTGCATAATTTGTACAATTATAATATTTAATTTATTAAAATATTTTGTTATTGTTATCCCAACATATACATATTGTTATATTTGGTTAAAAAGATGTAGTATTTAATTAAAAAAATAAAAAGCATCATTTTCATCAAAAACTTGAAATATTTTTTACTTTTATATTTTAAATATTTTGAAATAAATATATTATAATATTAATATTTTCAAAAGTAAAATTTGTACAAAAATGTGAAAAAGTTAGATAAAATTTAAAATAACCAATAAAATTTATAGAAAATAATTTATATATATTATAAAAGTATAAATTTAGTTATACGATGTTTTTGAAAAAAGAAAATATAACTTCTAATTTCTTCTAAATAAATAAAAATTGAATTTTTTAAAAATAAACTAAAAAAGATGCTAGATTAGTAAAAAGAAATATACCAACATATTTTTTTGTCTAATAGTTTCAGCTATAAGGTATCATCCGAACCCCAAACTCGTATGGGTACTGAAAAACTTAAAAATCTCACAGCTAATCCCGAACATGAAGTTCAAATTAGCTTAAAAAATCTAAAAACTCTAAACATGAACCCACACAAAAAACTCGAAATAATCAAAAATCCAAAACCCGAGAAAGCACGAAAAACTCGGGAAAACCCGAAAAAAAAATCCAAAATCCAAAAATACTAAAACCTGAACCCAAAAGCCCTAAGATACTCGAACTAAATTTGAAATAATTTTGAGTATACTCCGGTTTTCCTTAAATTACTAAACCCAATTCGAACTCGAATATACCCTAACCAAAGCCGACTCGAATCATAAAATGAATATATAAAAGTTTATAAAATACATGCGTGGTCACGCGGGTCAAACTCTAGTATCTTATTATAATATAAGTACAAAGAACTTTTCATGTGTGATTTTTTAAATTGAACATATTTTAGAAATTTTATTAAATGTATTTAATAAATTAAAATAACTCTATTTACCTTTTTACATATTCCAATAAACATATTAGAATATTTCAATATTCTTTTCATATAATCATTATCAATATTGTGAACCAACACAACTTAAATTCATCATATTTCACCAAATTTAAATATAGCTTCATTTTCAAATTTAAAATACATCCATAATTTTTTAGAAATAATATATTAAATATTATTATTTTCTAAATAAAATTTGTTACAAAATTTTTTAAAAAATCATAAAGTGATAAAATTTCAAAAAACTTATAAAAATTTATAAAAGTAATTTATTAAAACTATAAAATTTTAAGTTTAGTCATTTGATGTTTTTAAAAAAAATACTCAAACGGGTTTTGTTTTTCACGGTATTTAGGATATTATCCGAACTGAACCCATACGAGTATCTAAGGAAATCTAAAAATCCGAAAATCACAAATATAAACCCGAACTCATAACTCGATATAACTGAAAAATTAAAGAAATTTGAACCTGGACCTGAATCTGAAACTTAAAATAACCGAAAATTCTAAAGTCGATAGTCAAAAAATCTAAACATGGTCAATAAAAAATCGCACGTTTGCACGGGTCAAACTCTAGTTTATAGTTAAAATTAAATATTTTTGGTCTTGGCTAAGGTGTTTGATATGAGTTATACGTTCTTTTTTATATTAATATTCATTCAATATATTAGTAGTAATATCATATTTTTAATTGTAAAATAAATGTCAATTATATATATATGTAAGACGTACAATTAGTTCTTTGTATATTATAATTAAATTAGTTTTTTTAGCTTTAAGCTTTTTATTTTTTTCTAAAATCTAGAATTTTTTTTATATAACTAATGAATCATATATTAATATTACATATTCAAAAGAATATTGTTTATTTTGAAATATATTTTATTTTAAATTATTTTAAAACTAATCACAATAAAAATGATTGGTTTAATTATTTTTAAATATATAGAATTATTTTGAAGACTGAAAAATAGATATCAAAAGAATCTAAGATAAGATTTTATAAACATGATTTAATTCTTAGGAAAAATCTAAAATAACCTTGGAATATGCCTAAATATTTAGAATAACACCAAAGATTAGAGAGTTAGCAGAGTTTTTTTTAATTCCGAGAGTGTCCTCCAGCAAGTTGTAAAAAAACAATATTATAAGAATATCACTAATGAAAATTCGGAATTAATGGAAAAAATCCTGCAAATATATCTGTAGTCACGTTCGTTTTTCGAAAATCAACTAATTTGTATACAGATTTTTTTTTGGAACCATAGATTTTTTTCCCGAACCACATATTTGTTGATAGTTCAGAGAAAACAGATTTATTAATCCGTCACAGATTTGTTTTCTTCCACAGATTTTTCACCTTAGTTACTGCAGATTTATAAAACTCTTAAACATTTTTCGCTCAAAATTCAATGCTAATTTGTTTTATGTTTGTACAGATTCATTTTTTCCTACAGATTATTGTTCAATCACTATAGATTTTTTTGAATACCACAAATTTTTCTTGTCAGATTTGTTTTAGGTTTGACAATTCTTCAGATAAAGACACCGCAGATTTTTCCCCCTTAAAAATTTGTAGTTTGGCTACAAATTTATTATAAAGAAGTTATTTACTAGACTAACACCATATAGTGACAGAGTTATTTTATGTGGCTACAGACTTTTAGGCAACCACATATTTATAGCCTTAAACTACATATTTGTGTCTGTTATGTAAAATTTTTTTTTTTCGTCACTACAGATTTTTTATACATAACTGTTTTTTATTAGTGATTGTAGATTTTGTTCCCTCTGTGTTGCTATAGATTTGTGTATTTGTGTTTCACTACAGATTTATTTTAACCGTAGATTTATTTTAAGCAACTACATATTTATTGTGCAAATTACTAAAAACACCATGTCACACTTCTTCTTTTTCTTCTTCTTTGTAGGCAACCGTTTTAAACTTAGGTTTTTTGAGAATTACACCTCCTTCATGCTCTTTTTTTTTTCTTCTTCTCCTTTTTCGCGATGATTGTCATCGTTTTTCTTCTTCCTCTTCGTGATTAACGCTTCTTCCTCTGTGCAATCAACATATCCTGTTAACCCGATGAAACATATTATTCTAGTTTGTGGAAAGTGGATATTTGAGGATAAAAGGTGGTTGTTCGACGTCAATAATAGCAAAGGTTCACGAATCCTTCATAGTAATGGTAATAATAGCTTTGATGATTTCACTCAGATGGTTTATGAAGATTATGGATTGGATAACAAATTTTTCGAGATTGAGTTGAGTTATATGCTTTTGAAGAAGCTTATGCAGAGATTACCTCCAGATCCATCTCTGACAATCTTTTGTAATCCGAGACAATTTGAAGCTTTCATTGGACAATCAAAATCTGATGAACTTCGGTTATGCCTAGAGGTGAAAGAGAAGCCGCAACTTGAATCAAAAGGAGAAAAATATGACGATTTTATGAAAGACAATCCTTACAGTGAACATAAAGATGTACGTGCGAATGTAGAAAAAGAAAAAAATAAGATGCACATAGAGAATGAGGAACATGAAGATGAAAATAACAGCAACGAAGACAACAATGATGAAGACTCTCTTTTCGATTATTGTGAGGACTCTGACGGGACCAATTCTGAAGATGAGAATACACCATAACCTATGGTGTACCACCGGAAGAGAAGGAAGCGAATAGTAAATTGCCTATGAAGAAGAGAATGTCAGAGATCTTTTTAAAACAACCAAAAGACGATGCAAGTTTGTATCATTGGAGATGTCGTCTTTAGAGTTGGTTGTTGGGCAAAGTTTCGAAACAAAAAAGAATTGGAAATTAGATTAAAATTGTTAATGGTGATACAAAAGTTTGATTATGACGTGGATAGATCGACACCAACCTTGTTATGTGTAAAGTGTTGGATTGAAAACTGCACTTGAAAGTTAAAAGCATCATCTGTTAGAGATTATCTGAGATTTCATGTTCGTGTTTATGTTGTTGAACATACATGTCCGATAACTGAACGTTCCTTACGGGCCCGACAAGCAACTCCAGAGATATTGATAAGATTATACAAAGATTTTGTCGGTGGAGTTGGACCAACTGTGTTTCCAAATCATGTAGTTGAGGCAATGAATAAACGATTCTAGATCAAGGTAACTAATGGAACTCCATTCTGTTGTGACATATTTAATTAGTTGTTCTTACATATTTAATAATAGTTACTTATTATGTAGTTACAGATTTGACGAGTTTGTTTTTGTACAGATTTAATAATCGTTATTTGCTATGTAGTTACAGATTTGATGAGATTGATTTTACATATTTATTAGATTATTACTTGTTATGTAGTTGCAGATTTGACGAGTTTGTTTTTACAAATTTAATAATAGTTACTTGTTATGTAGTGACAGACAAGTTTGTTTTTTTAGATTTATTAGGTTGTTACTCTTTATGTAGAAGCATATTTGTTTATGTAGTTACGAGGCATTAAGTATATTTTTTTTTCTGATTTCAGATGGAGTATTGGAAGGCATATCGTACATTGAAATATGCTCGGGAATTGGTTTCTAGCAGTCCAGAGAGAGGTTACGAAGAACTTCCGAAGTACTTGTACATGATAAGAAGGGAAAATCTGGGTACAATGACTCTGCTAGAGGTTGATAATGATCATAGATTCAAGTATATGTTTCTAACATTTGGTGCAAGCATAAGCGGATTCGCATTCATGAGAAAGTTTTGGTGGTTGATGGTACAAATTTAAAAGGCAAATATAAGGGAACACTACTCACCGCAACCGTCCAGGATGGTAACTTCCAGATATATCCTATAGCATTCGCCGTGGTGGATACTGAAAATGATGAATCTTGGAAGTGGTTTTTTAGGCAGCTTAGCAGCATTATTCAAGATGATGACGATCTTGCTATAATTTTTGATAGACACAAATCTATAGGAAAAGTTATTGTTTTGGTTTACCCGAAGTCTAGTCGCGGTATTTCTTCATACCATTTGTACAAGAATATATTGCTTCGTTTTAGGGGCAAGTAGGCATTTGGGTTAGTTAAAAAGGAAACAATTGCGTTTAGAATTGTTGATTTTTAATCAGCATTTGGTCATATTGAAGCACTTAATCCTCCACTTCACGCCTACCTTCAACGAGATTATGTACAAATATGGAAACGTGTGCACTTCCTAGGTGATAGATACAGTTTTACTACGAGTAACATTGCTGAATCAATGAATACGGTCTTGAATAATGCGATGAGTTTGCCCATTGTTCACCTCGTAGATGCAAAAGGGCCATGATGACTAGGTGGTTTTCAGAGCACAGAAAAGACGCATTGAAGATGAATACCTTACTGACACGTTGGGTGGAGAAAATACTAGAGGTAATTTCATAAATATACCTATTGCTACATATTTTTTTTATAAAGCGTTGTAGTTGCTACAAATTTGTTTTCTGCTCATACAGGTTTTTCTATAAACATACATGTTGCCACATATTTATTTTCAACTGATGTGTATATATTTTCATGCATAATTAAGTTCATTTTTAGCTTAGTTTCATCCACTTTTAGGTTGTATATATGGCATTTAAGTCTTAGAATGCATTATTTTGAGTCTAGAATCTAGTTTAGGCATATCTTGCATTTGCATGCATTTTCTTTGCATTTTGTAGGTGCAACTTGGGATGGATCTATGGAGGCTCTAGGCATGAATTAAAGGTGGGATTGAAGCTAAGAAATCATGGAGAAAATGAGTAAAAGGATATGGAAGAGTTGGAGATCAGCTAGGCATCAAAGNCAAGAAGCATCAAAAACTGCTCAAGGTTGGCTCCCATCGACCCCTAGGTCGATGGCCAGCTACCCAGGGTTGATGGCCAGCAACCAGGGCAGCAACTCACAAATTTTCCTTTGGAGATTGCCAGCCATCGACCCAAGGTAGGCTCCTATCGACCAGGGGGGTCGACGGCTGACAACCTAGGCCGAAAATACCCTTGTT
>OVAN01014337.1:0-12117 GCA_900406275.1 Anastatica hierochuntica | reverse complement strand
CAACTTTAATTAGAGTAAAGTACAAATGATTTCAGGACATTCCCAACACTTACATGAGTTTTATTATTTGTTAATAAGTCAATTATTTGTTAATAAGTGTGGTTTTAGTTAAGGTTAAAACATATAATGGTGCACAAGGATTGGGGTGCATCTTTGCAGGTATAAGTTATTTAATTTTATAGTTTAGGTTTTAGTAGGAGTTTGTTTACTTTACTAGTTTTTTACTGTCATTATCTTATGAAGAGTTGATCCTGCTTATGAGAGAGGGGCGTCAAACTTTGTACGGGAAGTGACTGCGGGTATGGGATATGTAGACATGATTATTTGTCCTTGTATTGACTGCCGCAACATAGACCGTCATCCAGCTAGTGTAGTAGTTAATCAACTTGTAAGAAAAGGAATGGATGAGGATTATAAGACGCGTTCTGATTGGTATCATCACGGAGATTTAAAGACAGTGATCGAAAGTGAAGGGAAATTAAGTCAGTTTAATGATGAGATTTTAGGTCTGTATCAAGTTGGCGAAATGTTGGATCAATTTGGTATTGAGGTTGATTCCAATGAGATTGCGGAGGGTGAGGATAAGAAAGAGGATGAGTTCCTTGTGAAGCTTGCAGATGCTGGAACACCATTGTATCATCTTGTGTAAATCATAGTAAGTTGTCTGCAATTCTCTCATTATTTAGACTGAAGACGCATAATGGTTGGTCTGACAAGAGCTTCAATGATCTGCTGGAAACATTGCCAGATATGTTGCCAGAAGACAATGTCTTACACAAATCACTGTATGATGTTAAGAAATTTCTGAAATTATTCGATATGGGTTACCAGAAGATTCACGCATGTGTCAATGATTGCTGTCTATTCAGAAAAAATTACAAGAAGCTCGACAATTTTCCTAAATGCAAGGCTTCAAGATGGAAAATTAATATGCACAACGGTGATGTAAGGAAAGGGGTCCCACAAAAAGTACTACGGTACTTTCCGATAATTCCAAAGCTGAAGAGAATGTATAGATCCGAGAAAATGGCTAAAGATTTGAGGTGGTATTACAGTAATAAAAGTGAGGATGGGAAATTACGGCACCCTGTTGATTTAGTTACATGAGACCAGATGAATGACAAATACCCAGACTTTGCAGCTGAAGAAAGGAACATAAGGCTAGGACTGTCAATAGATGGGTTCAATCCATTCAATATGAAGAATTCTAATTACAGCTGTTGGCCTGTGTTGATAGTAAATTACAACTTACCACCTGATTCATGCATGAAAAAGGAAAAGATCATGCTAACCCTTTTGATTCCTTGTCCACATCAGCCTGGTAATAGTATTGATGTCTACTTAGAGCCATTGATAGAGGATCTTAATCATTTGTGAAATAAAGGGGAGTTAACATATGACGCCTTGACAAATTCGACCATTGCCCTTAAGGCAATGTTGCTCTGAACGATAAGTGACTTTCAAGCCTATGGGAATATTGCAGGTTGCAAGGTAAAGGGTAAGATGGGATGTCCATTATGTGGGAAACATACTGATATTATGTGGTTGAAGTTTAGTAGAAAACATGTCTACATGGGTCACAGAAAGGGTCTGCCACCAACACATAGTTTTAGAGGAAAGAAATCGTGGTTTGATGGAAAAGTTGAGCATAGGAAAAAGAGTAGAATGCTAACTGGTCAAGAAATTTATAAAAACCTCAAAAATTTCAAAAATGACTTCGGCATTGTTAGACAATCTGCAAATAAGAGAAAAAGAAGTGACTATTGCAGATTAGAATCTGAGAGTGACGATTTTTCAAGTGAATGAGAGGAAGAGAATGAATCAAATGTGGATGAGGAAGAGTTATCAAGATGGAAGAAAAGGTCTATATTTTTTAAACTGCCTTATTGGGAGGTATTTTCTACTGTCATATAGATTACTTTGTTTTGCAGAGTATATCAATCCATCTTTGTTAATTGTGTGTTTGTTTATACCGTAGAAACTACCAGTAAGGCATAACTTGGATGTAATGCATGTTGAAAGGAATGGGGTTGCAAGTATTGTATCCACATTGTTGCATTGTGAAAAATCTAAGGACGATTTGCAGACTCGTAAAAACCTAGAGGATCTAGGGATTAGAAAGGATTTACATTCTAGAATCCAGGGGAAAAAGACATACCTACCTCCAACACCTTGGTCTCTATCAAAGTCAGAGAAGAAGATATTTTGCAAGAGATTGTACAACTTTAAAGGACCAGATGGATATTGTTCAGATATATCTAGAGGTGTATTACTAGATGACTGCAAGGTTTCAGGTCTTAAATCACAGGATTATCATGTGCTAATGCAATTACTTCTTCCGATTGCACTTAGAGGTTTGCTATCTAAAGGTACTAGGGTAGCAGTTGTACGATTATGTGCATTCTTCAATCAGTTGTGTCAGAGAATAATTGATCGGGAACAGATTATATCATTGGAAGTAGAGATTGTTGAAACTCTATGTATGTTTGAGAGATACTTCCCTCCAAGCTTCTTTGATATAATGGTTCATTTAACGGTACACCTTGGAAGAGAAGCAAGGCTAGGTGGACCCGTCCATTTTAGATGGATGTATCCATTTGAGAGGTAAAGTTTGTATCATATTTTTGATCATTAGGTAGTAATTCGATTTTTTGTAGGCTAATTATTAGCTTGTTTTTCATGTGACAAGATATATGAAGTTTTTGAAAGATTTTTTGAGAAACCCTGCACGACCAGAAGGGTGTATAGCTGAAGCATATCTTGTTGAGGAGTGTATTCGGTTTTGTAACGACTTTTTAAAGAAGTCAACAAATGTACAAGAGAAGTTAGATAGAAACATAGAGTATGAAAACAATTATATATTGGAGGTTCGTCCAATATCTGCGGGAACTTCATTCAAGGTTCAATGAGATGGAGCTGAAGATAGCACACCTTGCTGTAATCTAGAATATGACTGTCGTGGATCCTTTCGTGGAGTAAGTTCTCATTGAGTTATATTTACAAGTAGAGATTGAATACTATCTTTTTACTTTGTAGTTAGCACCTGCAATACTTACAAGACACAAATGTAAGATGCAGACATGATGCATCAACCTTGTGGAGTATGCATACTCAAAATTTTGCAACTTGGTTAAAAGCAAAGGTAATCAATTGACATTTCAAGAATTCTGAAAATATCACCTTCAAGAATTTTTTTGAATTCCTTGTTGTTACTTTGATAGGTACCTCTTGATTCAAAGGAACATGGAGAAACACTCAAGTTTTTGGCGTATGGTCCACGTATTTTTGCACGGTCGTATACGGGTTATATAGTGAATGGGGAACGATATCATACAAGTTCTGTTTGTAGGAAAAGTCAGAATAGTGGAGTTCGTTATGAAGCTACAGTAGTGTGTAGATCTAATGCAAAAGACACCTCCCAAGTTGTTGATTTGGTCTCATACTACGGTAGAATTACTGACATTATATTGCTAGACTATAATGTCTTTTACGTACCACTGTTCCGGTGTCAATGGGCAGTAATGGGTAATGGAGTTAAAGTAGAAGAAGGTTTCACACTAGTTAATCTGAACCATAGTCAAGTCTCTTTTGCAAGAGACCCTTATATATTGGCATCTCAAGTGAAGCAAGTGTTCTATTTACAAGAAGATGAGTCATCAAATTGGCATGTAGTTATGAGAGGTCCTTCAAGAAGATACACTGAAAAAGAAGATGTGCAGGATGTAATTGCAGACTTTGGGAGATCGTTGTCAGATGTTGGCGTAGATGTTGAAACAGATCTTGATATGAATGAAGCAGAGAATGCTAGAACTGATTGTGAAGGAATCTATGTCTTAAATGTAGATTCTTGAGTTTAAATCATATTGTTTATGTGTCTAGAATTTCTTGGTTGTTTTATCATGTGATTGTCTTTGACATATGGTTGTTTTGGTTAATAAATTTATATATATGTGACATATGACTGTCTTTGACATATGGTTGTCTTTGTTATTTTTTTGTCATTTCTTTTAGGTGAATTAATATGGGAAAGCAGAAAAGGAAGCGTGGAAGAAAACCAAAGGATACCAATGTGGAGGTCAAATATGTTGAGACTATCTTACATTCTGGAAATGAGCTTCAGATCGAAGACCGGGAACAAACTCAGCAGCCTTTGGCAGAAATGGCAGAGGAAATGGAAGAAATGATATAACATAATGTTGTAGATGATCAAGCTGATGATAATGTATCTAATGCTGAAGAACCGTAGGTGAGGTTGAACTATCTGCAAATTTTGACCAAGCAGCTAAGCATAAAGAGAAGAAGCAACGAGGACCAACAAGAATGAAAGATATCGCCAAAGATCCAAATAGCAGGATTATAGTGGATTTTAATGCAGTTGGAGAACCTTATGGGGTTGGGTCAATTACACTGTCATCATATTTAGGGCCATTAGTGCGTGAACATGTATCGCACACGATTGAAAACTGGACAAAGATTGGGGAAGAGATCAAGACTATTCTTTGGAAATCTGTGCAGGTAACATTTTCTTAACATTTAACTTCAGTTTACTAATGAAGAAAATTTAACTTTAACTTATTGGTTTTTTTATTGTATTTTCTTGCAGGCAAGGTTTGAGCTAAATGAAGAGTATCAAAAGATTGATGTGCTTAAATAAATGGGTTCTTTATGGAGAGCGTCAAAATCACGAATGGTCTCACAGATTAATAAAGCTGAAAATAATCAACAGAGGATGAATCTGAGACCAAAGAATATTTCTCCATTTGAGTGGCACAAATTTGTTAAGCTCAAAACTAGTCAAGCGTTTAAGATATTGAATTCAGTCAATCACTCAATTAAATTTATTTGTTAAGTTATATAGTAAACAGTAACATATGATTCTGTTAGGTTGTGAGTGATAGCTACAACAAAAGAAGGAAGAAACAAATATCGCATACTTGTAGTCACAAAGGAATGGTTAGACTAGCAGAAGATATGGTAAGCATATTGTAATTCAAACTGTTTAATAAGATGGAACTCATAGACTAATATATTATTCTTAATTCTGTTTTTCAGAAAAGCAAAAGTGTAGATCCATCAGAAGTGTCAAGATTAAAGGTTTGGGTTAAGTCGTGTACGAAGAAGGATGGTACACCAGTGAATACAAATGCAGCTGAAAAGATTGTGAGTTGTGTATTATATTGACTGTTTGGTTACGGTTCAGCTAGTGTTTTGCATATATTGATTAAAGTTTGATTAACTTTGCAGCAAAAGGCAAAAGAGATTGTCGACAATACTAATTCAACCTCAGGGACATATGAATCAAATGACACATTAAGCCAACTATT
This sequence comes from Anastatica hierochuntica, assembly GCA_900406275.1. Classification (NCBI taxonomy): domain Eukaryota; kingdom Viridiplantae; phylum Streptophyta; class Magnoliopsida; order Brassicales; family Brassicaceae; genus Anastatica; species Anastatica hierochuntica. The sequence continues at coordinate 6,793 of OVAN01014337.1, read as the reverse complement.
AGGACCTGATAATCCGGGTCGATTAAGGACTTTAGGCAGGAACATGACGAAGACCAAACTAGCTTGTTTTTAGGTAAAGAATAAGTACATGGATGCCATGTTAGAGAATCAAGTTCATCTCCAACAAAAAGTTAATGAATTAGAAGATATAATTTCCATAATGAAGACCAAGGTAACTTCTATATATTAGAATCTGAATTACAAAATAATTTAAAATCTGAATCAGAGTTGACTTGTTTTGTTTTATATCATTACAGAGACAAGAACCTGAAGTTGGTGAAAACTCAATTGCAAGAGTAAGGCAGTTGTATGAATTCATTTTTATTATTTCTATTTAACTTGGTTTTCTGAATGTTTTTATAATTGACTCTGAATAGAGTGTGAATAGAAGATTGCACCCAAAGTGTTTATTGATCGATTGGTGTGAAGGTGATGATACTGTAGCTGAGGGTCGGATTATTTCTGATCATCTGAATGAAATGGTTAATGAATGTCCCTTAGGCCGTATGAATGTCAAGGTTTTAGTTGAAACTGAAACCAAGGCAGAAGCTTTTCTTTGGAGACATGCTAATAGGATGTCCACAATTGAAGAAGTTGTTGGACAAATGATTGCTTGGCTGCCTCTAAGTGTGTAAATATGAAAAAGGTTGTCGTTCCAGAAGACATTACACCACTGGTAATGTTTGTGAGTTACAAAATTTTACATTAGTATACATATTTATGATCATATAATATATATAAATTGTTATTTGAATGTGTGTCCTTACAGTGCCCAAGAACAAATGATATTAACAAATGCAAACTGATGGATTTGTCAACGGAAGATGTGGTTGTGGCTGAGGGACGTTGGCAGACACAAGAACATAAGGCATTAATGAATGGACTTCCTCTTGGACCAAATGCAGTGAAAGTTTTTGTTGATGTGGTACATATGGATGAAACGTTTATATGGAGACCTACAGTGGATAAAACGTACTTGCGAGACTGTTTACATTCTTTTATAGCATGGCCTGTCAACAAAGTTCTCTTCCATACATCTCCTACAAGTTCAGCAACTACTCAATCAGTTAGAGAAAAATCAGATGCAGGAGGTTCTAATGGACAGAAGTCAGCTACTGACTCTTATGGTCGGAAATTTGCAGCCACGGGTCTGAAGTCTTCTATACAAACACTAGCTTCACAGTCTCCTGTTCGAAGATCCCCGGTATATATTATATTCTGATTTTGGAGATAAATCATTCTGATTTTATACTCTCTATTTATTTGATTTCTGTTGGTTAACATGGCAGCGTAAACATGGTCATCAAGTTATTAAAGAAAATCAGAAATGCAAGTTGATGGATATTGGTGGCAAGAAGCAGGTTGTTGCTGAGGGACGTGTGCATTCAATTGACCCACAACAGAAGGTCCATTTTGTTGTTTTAGGGTCTAATGCAACTAGAGTTTGGGTGGACGTGGTCAAAGTAGATGATGCAGCAGTTTGGAGGCCATCAGACGAAATCGAGTATATGAAAGATGCTCTTGGTTCGTCTATAACATGACCGATGGATAAATTGGTAGTCTTTTGAAGTGAAGAACAAGGGTAAATCATGTATTATTATAAAGGTTGTGCTTTGATTTTATTTATGGTGGTGATTAAACTAAAACTGATATATATGCATACAATTTTATTGTTGCAGGAAATGAAGAAACTTTGGTCCAGAAATCAAAACTATGATACTATATGTCAGTAAGGTCTTTTAATCTTTGGTCATGTAAGTTGAATGGTTTAAAGACTTGTGTCATGTGTTGCAGACTTTTGTCATTTTGGATTGGAACCAAACATATGAATGTATTGCAGACTTTGTGTCATGTTTGTGTTGCAGACTTGTGTTATGTGTGTGTTGAATGAATGTGTTGATTTTGCCAATTAATCCAATTTTAGTTATACACAATAAGATTCAGTTATGTATATAACAACAATACATAGCTTAATAAAATATATACAACAGCAAAAAAATCCTTATAATCTGATATCATAGCAATGATAATTAGCAATCACATTGTTTAACATAGCATTTTTTTCAATGCTGTAATGAAATAAAGTACAACGTTACACATCTGCTATTATAAAAAGAACTACAATAACACACTTTTGTTATCGTAATGTTTACTAAAAATTAAGGAACTGTTATAACAATAACTATAAAAGCACTATAATATTGCTATAAAATCTTATTTAACATAGCACAAGAAATTAAAGTTATCGTATACGGCGAATCTACCATAGTTGTGGATGTCATAGCACTTAAGAAAACGCTATATAACAGGTATGGTAACATAATTTCCGTACTAACAATGTCTGTTTTTCTTGTAGTGTGTCTTTGTGAATTGTTTGGCCAAAACCTTTTGAATATCTCGCTTTCACTTTTGTAGCTTGTTCGATACTGACAGTTTGATGCAAATCTTGCTTCACAGATCCTTGCATCATTGGTAACAAACACCCATGCTGTTTAATTCTGGCCTGAACCATGGCTCCTCCTATGGTTTCTCGGTAACTGTCACCACCGGAACGAAAAAACTAAAAGCTCCATATTCATCATGGCTGACGAAACCTTAACCTGTCTTTTACGACACCTAACAGCTCACTTAGGTAGCTCTTCCTTCTCGTCGCTTTTCTGAAAACCTCAGGAATATGAAACTCCATTCTCCAAGCACTAACTTTCTTGTTGAGATGACTTTGATATTCATTCTCTGCTGAAATACCTCTATGAAATCTTGATAGATTTTTTTTTCTTTGTATTTGCAGCTTCTTGAATGAACACTTATGGTTCTTCTGTTGCCTAGACGTCTTAGGTAACATGTAAAACATGATTCATCTCATTCCCATCTTTGCGCTTATCCTTATTTTCCTTTGAATCTATGGAATCTTTACTGATTTTCTATTCTTCTGTGTAGCTTCTCCGATGAACAACCCATGTTCTTCAAGCTACATGATGACTTCAAGTAAAACTTTCTTTTAACATGAATTGAATTATCTGTCTCTGTATCTTCTGATATTTTCGAGACTATGTGAATTCACTACTTGAATTTCTTTTCTCGCAGCTTCTCCGGTGAGCAACTGATGCTCTTCCACTGTCCCAGTTGACACAGGTAACCCTTTTAACTTGCATCTCTTTCTTTACCTTGTCTCTTCCAGTTTTCAAAGACTGAAACTCTAACTTGGTTTCTTTTGCTTTTATGTCAGCTTCTCCGGTAGCCACTGTGCCTCCTCTGCTGTTCTTATAATCAGATACTCCACCTGGAACCGAAGACTTTCTTCACGATTCTAGAACTCTACAGGTAACCCCATCACACTTCCTTGTGACAATCTTTTGATGACTTCCGATCTCCAGCACTTCCAACAGAAACTAACTCTAACTTTGTTTTTCCTGTTATGCGAGATCAAGCATCAATCCCTGGAGTTACCTAGAGCTACTTCTCCAATTAGTGGAGATTGAGAAGCTCACAGCAGGGCTAGAGCTCCCGACCAGGTACTTCTTCTTTCACTGCTGCGATGATAGTCTTATAGTCTTCTCCATCGATATTGAACAAAAAACCTGAAACTGATATGCTCTCCTTTAAGTCCTCTGCATAATCTGTGACTAACAACCTTTCCATGCTAAGCTTTGAATTTGTCTCGAATTCTTCAGAATTCTGATTCATAGCAGATTGTTTCATGCTCTTCTTAGCATCTTTACAAAACTTAGGTTCTTCTTGTCCCGAGTCTTTCGTTGTTAATAACACACATTGATAAGCATTTTTGATCTTAGGTTCTTCTAAACTGGTAGACTCTTCTGATGAGGAAGAAGCTTTACTTTCATCAAATGCTCTATCTTGAGCTAATAAATCCATTGTCTTAAAACCGTACGGGCTAGGACCTGGAATTAAACTTTCACTAAAAGACACCTTCTTAGGATTCTTCCTTCTAGGTTCTTTCTCAGCTTTAGAAACATTTAATTCACACTTAGCAATTGCGCCTTGAAGATAATAAAGACCCTCGAGATACCTTCCTGATATCACCTTTTTATTATCCTTGTAAAATTGCACTATAAAATCACTTCTTGTATACTTTCAGCCTGATTTTTCTAACATCTCGTAGGAAATCAGATTCTTACTCACCTCCAACATGTACTTAACATCCGTGAGTATTACTTCGGATCCGTTCGGATTCCGGATTCTGATTTTCCCAACACCTTTGATGTTAGCTTGAGTGTCATTAGCCATTAGTACCTTACCAGCATTAAGTTCCTCAAAGTCAAACAAGACTTCTTTGTCTGGTCTACTATGGTATGTATAACCAGAATCAAAAACTCATCCTTCGCTTGTGTCTTGAGTTCTAACTGTTAACACTAAAGGTTGCCTTGGTTCAGACGCAACGTTAGCAGAGTTTGTGTTTCTCTTCCTTTCAGGGCAGTCCTTTTTCCAGTGATTTTCTTCTCCACAAATAAAACAACCTTTGTTGTTTTTATTTTGTCTCGATTTCGATCTGCCACAGTTCTTAGACTTTTATGTCCATTGCTTTCCATTCCCATTGTCACCTCTTTGACTTGATCTGCCTCTAACCTCAACATATAACCCTTCTCCTTGTGATCTTGAGAGATTTCCACTTTCAGCTAACTCTCTTTCTTTAGATCTGGCAGCTATAATGACTTCGTTAAGGCATACAGTATCTCTACCATACTTGAGAGTCTTTTTAAGCTGGTCATACCTAGGAGACAATGAATTTAACAACAAGATAGCTTGAACCTCCTCTGAAACATCAACACCTAAGTTGTTTAGGTCTGCAACTAGCTTGAGAAAGTCGTCAACATTCTCATCTATACTTTTAGAGTCACTCATCTTGAAAGTATAGAACTTGTGTTGTGTGTAGATTCAATTAGGCAAAGAAGTCTCTGTGTACAATCTGTCCAATAGAGACCACATAACTGCTCCTGTTTCATAGTGCTTGATCTTCCTTAGAACTTTGTTAACGACGTTAATGATTATCAGCTCCTTCATCTTTTCTGATTTTTCAAATTTCACCGGATCAATTTCCGGACCAGATTCTGCAAGTCCTGCCAATCCTTTTTGTGGATCCTTCTTGGTTGCTTATAACTCTTCTTTGGTAGTATGTTGTCTTTTCAATAACGCCTCATCTGTCAGGATCTCTTTCAATCCTAAAACTCCAAAGTGAGCAAGCATTCGAACCTTCCACAAAGAGAAATCTCCTGTACCATCAAATTTGTCCACTTCGATCCGTGTAGTTGTCATCGTATTACTAGCACTCATCAAACCTGGATTGCTCTGATATCACTTGTTAGGATTTTAATATGATTTGAGTGCTTTAGAACTTAGTGATTTGAGATGATTATGAAACTTAAAAGATACAAAAGAAATTGATCACCGAGTTCCCACTTAAGGTACCTCTCGGGTGGGATCCGTCTCCCACAATCCACTATCAATAACACAACATACTAACGTTGTTTCTGATGCAATCCTGACCAGCTTATTCCTCAGACAACAAGATAACCAAGTAAGCTGCCTGGAAAACAGATTTGACGTAGGAGCGTTCAAAGGAGCATATCTTTCCAATCAATGGGAATTAGGCAAAAAGCTCGATTGTTCTGGAATCTCACTCATCAGAACATCTTTAGCAATTGGTCCCATCACAATGACATTAAAGAGCTGAGAGCTATGGAGCTTACAATCTGGGTGAATCCGAATTTTCGCAGAACAGACATATCATCACTCCAAAGGATGTTCTGACCAAACTAGAAGGAACCGATGTGTAAACCCATTTTATCTACAAACTTGACGCATAATATCAGCTTCAAGAGTTGGTTTCAGGTCAATATCTATTTGGAGTTGAAAGTTATGAATTTTCTAAACCGAAGGTTCTACAGGCTGCTCATTTGCGAGTATCAGGATTTAGACGTGGATTACAGCCCATAAATGAGACGATCAGAGACAAAGATAATCATAGGCTTCAAGATGGATCTCTTAGCTTTCCAACAAGCCCAAAATGAGGAGAATTGGACATGGGAATATCAAGTTATGATTAGTTTACTCAAACGGGCCAAACCAGTTCTGCACTTGCTTCATTTCGAGTTTCGCCTGTTCGATAATCTCCAAACTAAACAATGGAGACCAGGAGATGAATTAGGCCCATCAAAGGAGAAAGAAGACATAAAATAACCTCATATTTTCATGGCCCTTAATCTTATTTATCACATTTTCCTTTTTTATTTTGATTTATTTTTAGTTCAGGGTTTTCATCTTTTCTATTTTGAACACAAAATGCCTTGTAGAAAAATCATTCATCGAAAGTTTTATGAAAAGTTTAGTTTCTTTTTCTTCACAGAGATTGTGAAACCTTTGTTCATCTTTGACAAACCTTTTGCTATAGAGTTTATTCTCTATAACTTCTTCTTTAAAATCATAGAGGGAGTTCATTCGCCCGATCTAAAGATCTCATCTATCCATCTATCAATATCTGAAAATCCATCATTCTCATCTTTTCACCCCTTCTTCTCATAAAAATCAGAAAAATCAAAAAAACACAAAAGAAAAGTTCATATCTCTTTTTCAGAAGATCCAGGGTTGCATCAGTTTCTCTTTTGTGTTACAGGTGCAATCTCACAGAAAAGAAAAAACAAGAAATAAAGACCTTAACCAAGAAGAATAACTTGAAGACTTGATCTCTCTTATACTTTTTTATTTTATGTATATGCTTGTTCTCTCTTGTTCTTACTTTTCTCGCTACCTCATTAGGGTAAAGAAGATCTCCTTATAT
>OVAN01014336.1:0-12117 GCA_900406275.1 Anastatica hierochuntica | reverse complement strand
TTCTCGAATGAAAACCGTAGTAAAAACCGATAAAATACGAATACATCATTTGCATGGAATACCTACAAAGAAACCATAAGAGAAGTTAATAGTCTCGGATAAATATTGCAACAGATAGTGAATTTTGTACATGTGAGGTCCCAACGCCTATAAGCACACTAATGACTTGACAAACTTACTGTGTAGCCATTTCCAAACTCCACAACCTCATACGGAGTGGAGCTACTCCTTATTGTTTAGCAATATTTGTTCTCCATTCTTCCTTTCTCAAGTAAAGTCATTGTGATTAGAGTTATAATGGTGGTACACTTCTCTGCCTTTGCTCTTCTTCTTGATACTCTTCTTATTGCTTGTCTTGTGATGTCGTATAGTAAACTGAGCATTGATTTTAACCTTGCTATCTTAATGATCCTGTTAAAACTTTCTGACACGTTACTTTGCACATTTGCACAGTGTGAATACGTAGGGAAGAATGCTATACACCACTTCTTTGGTTATGTTAAGAGCAAAACTTCATAAGCACTAACATCATACGTTTGCACCATTATCATCTTCTCTTCATATTCACCTACACTGTAACTATAAGCAACTTCCTAAAATAGGTTCTTGTATTCTGACCTTGAGAAGCTCTTCCTCCAGTTAGCATATATATGTCTGGCACACATGCGATGCTCTGCATCAGGTAGCTCTTCTTTGCGGTCACAAAGTCCCTTTTTGCTTATCAGAGATGATTTTCAGCTTCTTCCCTGTTCCTAAGTCTAGGTCCAACTTCAACTTCTTTATAAATAAGCCCCATGTATCTTTATTTTCACCTTTCACCACTGCCCATGTTATATAGAACATTCTATTATCTGAATCCCTATCCACAACTACTAGCAAATCACCATTGAGCTCTCATTTCAAAAATCAACCATCCAAACCAATGACAGGTCTACAACATTTCTTCCAAGCATTGCAGAATTCATCAAAACAAACATAGAAGCTGCCAAACATTTCAACTCCATTCACAGGGATAGTGTTGACCTCAATTGTTATACCTGAATTTGATCTTCTAAGTTCAACTTCATAATCCCACAACTTTCCAAATTGTAAAACTTTAGTTTCAAAGATTGAGTCCAATGCAATCCTCCTTCCTCAGTAACACTTTGAGATAGGAGCAACAATGTTATATCTTGCCTTGATGTTGTCTTTTATCTCTGCAACTTGTAGTAAAGCATTTCTTTGTAGCTCTTCCCTAAATAACCCTGCGATTATCCTTTGTTTCAACATTGAAACTCTGCTAGACTTTCCATGATTAAGCTCATAATAACAGATTTTAACCATCCACTTATTCAGTGGAACTTCAACTGAATAATAAACCTTCCATGTACATTTCTCTTTGCAACAAACAACATCTATTCTGGTGGCCTCAGACTTTGCCATCTTCACATCATGTTGAGTGTCAAGCGAGTATTGTAGAAGCTGATATTTGAATTCCAACCCAGAGCTGAGCTTCTGTAATAGCCGAAGGTATGATTCTTTATCCAACTCTCCATGGAATTGTGTTCTTCTTTTGTTCTTTTCTTCTTACTTATCCATTCTTTCCATTTCTCCTCAAATTCTACAGGGGTATCTGGATATTCTGGATCCCCAACCACCACCTCTTTATCACTATCTTTTGCTTCCTTTGCTTCTTTTGTCTTCTCATCAACTTCCATATTGTAAGCTGCCTTGAAATATGCAGTTGTCTTTGCCCCTTACCCAAAAATAGCTTGAAACCTCTCATCACTAGCACTATCTCCTTCATCTTCAACCACATCATCTCCATCATTAACTTCAACATGTTTCTGATTGTTTTGTAAAACCTCCTCTTCTGCAAGACTCTCATCCTCTGATTTATCACCTTCGACATCTTCCCTTGGCCTCTCCCCACATTCCTCCCCACGCAGCCTTAATTCCTTTATATCAGCTTCTTCTGTTGAGTCATCTTCGACAGCTTTATAGTAAATCAGACATAGTAGTGGGTCAATGCGCTCCTCATCACATGAGAAGCTTTCGAATTTCTCCCATTGATTCTCTGATGACTTCCATGTTATTGTCTTCTGCCTAATTCGACCTTCCTCAATAGTCCACCCGAAGTTGATATTCAATTTGACATCGATATCCTTGTGTCAAGAAAAACAACAAAGTCATGAACCTAAAAAACCCAGAAAAATCGCCTCATCTCGCAACTCAAAAACTCTCAAACACCTCGCAATTCAAAATCTCTCTAACACCTAACTATTATAACTTACCTCATTTCGATTCACACATCTGATTCCTAATCGATTGATGTTAGCTTCTCCGATCAAATCTGCATACTGAATTTCGATTAATCATCTCTCTATGATGTTTTCTCTTTTTTGATTTCTAAGAACCCTAATCCCCAATTCGATTTGAGGATATTTTGTAAAAACCAACTTTTGTAATTAATTCAATCACCACGTGTTAAAACCCATCTGAACACGTTTTCTCATTTCTGTTATCGGAAGTAATGTTTCGTCATTGGAACAAAAAACCCCATTAACACCGTCTACTATGTCGTTAAAAATTTTGTCGGCGCACACACGTGAGACATGTTAATGGTTTAATATGACACAAATTTATCTTGATGCTTCAATATGATAACTTCATATTCTGAAGGTTTAAAGTGTTAGTAGTTGCCATTTTGAAGGCTTTTTATGCGATTTTCCCGAAAAGAATATTGGTCAGAACATTTTGTTTTGTCAAGGAAATCGTAGTTTTGATAAGAAAATAATATTTTGGCCAAAAATCACGAAATTTACATAAACTTGTGGTTTTGAAATCACTTGGCAAATCGTGGTCTTGGTTAAAATTCACGGTTTTGTTGAAAAATCATAATTTTGGTGGAAAATTGCTAATTTATAAAAAAAATCTATAAGTTTAATAAAAAAACTCGTGGCATTAGAGTGTAAACAATGATGAGTGACTCACCATGAGTATCTTAACATTTTTATATTAATATTAGATGAGCCTTTGCGCTATGCACAAAATTTATTTTTCATATCTCTTTTTTCGGTTCATTGTTTGTCATAACTTATTTATTATCACCTTGTTTTGATCACTACAAGAAATATGGGTTTTAATAGCATGACAGAATAACGTTTTTCGATTGTGCTATGGTTGACATACCTACGGTTCTTACATAGCGTTTGTATATTTGGAAACGCCTTGACAGAGTGGTAGATGTTAAAAAAAATTAGGCGTGTGGTATTAATATGTAACACTTATGTTTAATAGCAAAACATAATTAAAAAACATTATGCTTGAATTAGGCGGCACACAATACCGCGACACTTAGATAAAATTTGGCTCCTAAAACATTTAGCCTCCAAAAAGATACCCTGATTTTTTCAGCTCTAATTTTTGTGTTCTTTCCTCTTTTCCCTCTTTGGCTCTATTTTGCTCGATTCTCACAATCTTCACCTTTTTTGGTTTTATCTTTTGTTTTCTTTCGTTTCTGATAAACAAATCGATTTTTATCTCTTTACTTGTAGTGATTTAGGGTTATTGCATGTTGAATTGATTTTTCTCCGTTGTGTTTACTCTTTTGTAGGGAGATTTTGTTTCAGATCTTATTAAATTGTTTCCGTTAAAGGTACTTGTGTTGTGATTTTCTGGATCTCTTCTTTCACTTTTGATTTTGTTTAAATGTGTATGTTAGTTCAATTGATTTATGCAATTGCTTTTCTTTTATAGCTCGTTTTAATCAAAAAAGAAGATATTTTATCAGGTAAAATCAGTCAAACTTGATTCTTCTATCAGATCTCATTGTATGTTGCTGTTGTGGCTTACTAAGGTGCAGGATCGGCCCTGGCCTAAAGCAGGGCCGGCCCTGGCCTAAAGCAGGGCCGACCCTGGCTTAAAGCGGGTAAAGCCCTAGCTTTAGGCATCAACAAGTTTATCAATTATTTAGGGCATCAAAGTAAAATTATATTAATATAGTCTAGTGGTACAATACTCTAAAGACTTTGTCAAGTCATGGGTTCGAACCTATCCAGGGGCATAATTTTTTTTTGATTTAGGCATCAAATTCATATGGGCCGGGCCTGCTAAGGTGAATGTCTTGTATACACATTTGGCCGAAGCTGTTGACATGGATAAAGCTTGGGTCTGGTTACCAAGATATTAACTTGACTGCCTTTACACATCTTTATTGAATTCATTTCATGAATTTGTGATTCTCAATTTTTATTTCTCACTTGCTATCACCTGACAGGAATATTCTTAAGTATGAGCAAGGAGTAAGTGAGTTTATGTCTTATTTAGCAAGACATTTGGGTGATTCAACTGAAATGTTCTGTCCCTGCCATGATTGCCGCAATGTCTGTCATCAATCAATTGAGACAATTTTTGAGCATTTAGGGCATCTCCAACCCTATCCCATTTCCCCTCCAAAATCCATTTTGGAGTAAAATTTTCTCAAACCCCACTCCATTTTCCACTCCAAAATGGAGTAATGGGTGAGATTACTCTATATTTGGAGTAACTCCATTTTTTACTCCATTATGGAGTTGAACTTTTTTATTTATAAAGAGATCCCTTGAATTTAAGATCTTTTTACTTTATACTTTTTTAATATAACAATAATTATTTTTGTTGATATAACATTCTAAGTTTTAATTATTGTTATAATATGGTGAAGAAAAATTATTGTTATAATATAATTTTTGTTAAAGTTTGATATAATGTTCTAAGTCTTAAAACATACATTTTTATGACTACATTTTTATATAACTTTATTATGTGTTTTTGTCAAAATCTAATTAACTATAACATATAATTAACTGTAAATATGAAATAATATGTGAAAATTAAATAAAACAATGGAAAAAATATTTTGGATTCAAAATTTTCATTTGTTAGTGTATATATACATATTTTAAAAAATATAAAAAAAAATATGAGGACCAAAATAATTTGATATTTGAAATTTTTTAGTTTAGTTTTGAATCTTATAACGATTGAATTTTTGAAGTTTTATTCTTGAGAGTTGAAAGAGAACCTCTACCCTCATATGTCCATATATAATATGATAACAAAATTCGGTTCCGAGAGTTTCTTGGTTGTTTTAAAGATATTATTAAATATAAAAAAAATACTATTTTTCACTTTGGAAGGAACTAATTGATTATTTACAAGAAAAATATATTAATGGTGATGGTTGCATAAAAAATATTTGTAATGTAATTTTTTTTTATTTAATGAATGTTTAATTAAAATTAATTTTATAATTTATGAAAGTTTTTAAAAATAAAATAAATGGGATCATTTTGTAAATTTTATAACTAGAAGGTATTAATAGCAAATTAGAAATATAATCTATTTAGAATATTCCATTTTTTGAATAGAAAATAGAGTATTACATTGGAGTAAAACTCAACTCCATTTTGGAGTTACTCCATAATGTTGTAAAAAATGGAGATATACATTGGAGATGGTCTTAATGATTAGAGGGATATCAAAAGTACAAGAGATGTAAGTATTGGAGTAAACAGTGAGATACAAAGGATGATAAGACAGTTGATGGTCACATGTCTTAAAATGAAGCTTATGAGTTGATTAGGAAAACTTTTATGGCGAGTGAAGGCAATCAATCATCCATCTCATAAGCAGAATGCATAAGAATTTGAGGGTATTGATAGGTCAAAAGAATGTGAGTTTAAAAAAAGTTAAAGGATACAAAAACTCCATTTTACTCTACGTGTCAAAAATATACAAAAGTTGTTGTAATCATGGGACTTTTTCGGATAAAGGTCAAAAGAGGGATATCAAAGAGTTATTTTGATCAGCTACTGACATTAGTTCATGACATGATACCTGAAGACAATGTTCTACCTAAATCTACAGATGTGATGAAGAAAATTTTGAAACGGTTTGGTTTTTGTTATTATGTTATCCACACTTGCAAAAATGATTGTATCCTTTATCGGATCACTATCAGGAGTTGGTGAGCTGCACAAAATGTAGTGAATTAACATGGGAAAGGGATAAACACACTGATGAAGAGAAAAAGAAATTTCAGCTGAGGTGCTTAGGTATTTTTCGATAAAAGATAGATTCATGAGGATGTTTAGATCAAAGCGGTTGGCTAAAGATTTGTGTTGGCACTTCACTAATGCATGTGTATTTTAGAAACCTTTGTAAGTGAATTAATACTATAGCAACATGATGAAAAAAACTCCGCTTTGATTATCTTTAAATTTTATTGAATAATATTTGTAACATTATTTGATAATAATAATAAAAATATCATAAGTCAAATAATTAAATGGATTTTTAATGGTTCTTTACGCTTGAATTTAAGGCTGTGATTGGAAGCAACTTAGGATTGTAATATGCGTTTTTTTTAAATAAAAAAAGATCAGATCGCGGTTTTTGAGATGCAGTGTATTTTTTCAAAAAAGCACATGGTAAAGAATGAAATGTGGTCTAGTAATTCTGCTGGACAAACAAATATTTTTTTCTTAATTTTTTTCCAATTTATCATTAATTTAGAAAAAGAAGTTTGCTATAAAGATATGCTTTGTACTTTTTTTTCACACACATACTGTAAAAACATCAAAGTATTTTTTCCACCATTTGCGATATTCCACATGTATGTTTATTTATTTTATTTTTATAAACATAAGAATAAAAAAGTTAACCAAATAATGTTAAAAACTATATGTGTTACAATTTTAATTAATAAAAAATTAGTGTAATTAATTTAAGCATGTTTGTTTTAAATATATAACATGTATAATTGGTGAAAAAACCATGTATAATTTTTTTAACAACTAATTGCGTACATATATGTATATACTATTTTATATTCCTACATAGATATTAACGTATGTGTGTTAAGATATAATAAACGTGCGTATGTATGTGTTAATATATATTAAAACCTATATTTTGTAACGACAATATATATATATATAAGCATATAATTTTGTGTATATCTATATTATCGCTGTTAATTTAATATTTTTTTTTTATTTTTATAAATATATTTAGATTTTTTATATGTTATATATATGTGTGTTTAAAAATATTATTATTAAAGTAAAAAAAGTAAGAGATATTAGCTTATCAAATTAGAATTTATAATTATATTGCTAATTTTTTTACCATAATGAATGTAGATATGTTGTTAATACTAAACACAAATTCATCTCGACAGAGAGAATACTTTGAACGATACTGTACAAAATTATAGTTGGAGAGGTCAATAATGCGGGAGGCAAAATTTGCAGTCATGCGTTAGACATGCGACTAGTTTACAGAGATCAGGTGGAAACGCACAACATTCTATGGGAAGTGGTTCATGAGGAAGTCGTAGAAGACAATCTTTTGAGACAACTATATAAGACACCATTGTTGGATATACAGAGTTCCAACGACAAAGTTTGCAACAACTTCTTCTAGGGGCTTTTGACCAAGAAGACTACGGTGAACGGAAAAAGGCAGAATCCATATTTGTTGTTCTACAAATCCCTAAGAGCACAAGATTTTATTGGGCATGTCTTACTACACTTAAAAAGTTACTACATTAACGTAAGTATTTTATTGATATAGCTGGAAGTCATGACGAGGATAAACTAAAACTTCTAGAAGCTACGGATGGTGTTTCAAGGAACAACGAAGATGTGCCAAAACAATTAGGTTTGGGTCCATCTTCTGGCAGTCATAACTTCTAGATGCTATGGCTGGGCACACCAACAACCACTTCACAGTGGGAGCTTTCATGTAACTTTTAACCATGGATTTCACCATCTAATTTTAATGTAGGACAACAAATGCAAAATTTTCAACAAGGTGGCGCATCCAGATCGACTCCAACCAATGTTCACCATGGATTTTCAGTGGGAAGTCAAAATGAAAATATTAAAAATCCTCAACAAGAATTTTCTAGTGGTGCAACAGACGAAAATTCACCAAACATGCAAAAACTTCTTCACACATGCTCGATTTCACAGATTATTTTAAAGCTGACAATATTTCACAAACACCTAGGCATGGAGGTCTATTCAATATGTGAGGACAAACACGACAATAGATATCATGCGTCTCTACTTTTGGAGTTTAAAAGAAGAAATGGAGAATTCTTTCTGATTTTCCAAGATATAGTCTACATTTGCAGAAAAGAGTGGTAATGATTACAATGAGATTACATAATTTTATAAAAATTTTAAACTTCTCAAAACAAATTTTGCATATTTAATGACAGAACGAGGAATAAACAACAAAGATCCTGAATCTGAATTAGGTGAAATGGAAGAAGTTGAGGTAGCCGATAGAGAACATATGGTCCAAATAAGAGACAATACTGCAAATATGTTTTGGCGAAATTGTTAGTATTTTTTAAATTGTATCGTATTTAATTTTCCTATTATTTAATGTTATACTTGAGTTAATAATTTTTTTTGTATTTTAGATTAATTATTTTGTGAAAAATTTTAGCAAAAAAATAAACATTTTATTATATTAATTATGCAAATATATTTGTTTTTATATTATTTACGATCCGCACCACTAGTTTTTTTTCACCAATCAACGCATTTATTCCGCATTGTAAATTGTGTTTTACCAATCAAACATTATTCACCGCTTTTCCTACAGAAACTGCACTTGTCCTACACTTTGTACACACGACAGTTGAACCGCACCGTAATTTAGCTCCGTTTTCCTCGCACTATCAAAACCGCGATTATCAATCCGACTCTAAGGGTCCGAATGGTAACCACGGTTTTGATAATGCGGGAAAAACGGATTTGAATTGCGGTGCAATTCAACTGCGGTATGAGCGGAATGCGGGACAAGTGCGGTTATTGCAACAAAAAAAACAATACAAAATGATATGATCGGTGAAAAAAATTTACGTACCAAATAAATATGTTGATTGGTGAAAAAGAAAATAAAAATTTCGGCTTATAAATATAATAAATGAAATAACTTATACTTATTTAATACCAAAAATTAAAATAGAAAAATTATATTTAATATACTTTTACTCGTTAGAATTATTTAGCTATATTTATGTGTATATACATATATTTATATATACATTTATGGGTAGTATATATTTTATACGAATATTCAATAGTCAAAACCGCACTTTATTTCTCTTGCAAACAACAAAATTGTAGTGGGAAAAACCGTACCGCCAATTAAACTAAAAGCAAAGCAAATTTTAACTTTTTTTACTCTTTACTATATAGTACGGTTTTACAACATTACGCACCGCATATTATATATTAGTTTGATTGGTGTAAAATATTAACTCACCTCACCACGTGTGTCAATTACGTCCCGCCATGGTTTCAATCACAACCTAATTCTATGTACGTAATTTACTCTCTATTGCAAAGTGTAATCGAGTCTTGTTGACTTGCAGAATAAAAGAATATTTTTTTCCTCTTTTGTAATGGAGTATGCAAATGTGAAGAATGCAAACGTTTGAGGCTAAACTAAATCATGAAAAAATACGAGGAGTCGTTGTTGTAAATACCTATTCAATGTTACTGTCGACATGACACGTGACAAAACAGTAAACACTTGCCAGCGACACACCTCTCAAATGGGGCCACGTGTAACCTGTCAGACAGTTCAATAATGTCATCTCAATCTGTGACTCACCATTACTTTATATAACTCATTAATTATTAGTTTTAATTCTTCAAATTAAATTATTAAACTAAATTATCCGTCGACATGTAAATCTTGAAAATCTAAATTTTTATAATTTTCAGACATAAATCCTTACGCAACACTATTGACTTTTGACTATTGTCACGTTATCACATTGTTTTGTTGAAAACAAATCTTAATCTAATTAAACGCATTATGCAAATTAAGAATGCCTAAGATTATAAATCACAACAGGACTCTTTAACGTTATTTCCATTTAGTCCTCTATTCAATATTTTCTCAAACGCGGATAACAATGACTAACTACGGCGCGATTCCGACGTCGTCACACGCGTCTCCGGTGGTTGATTTCGAGTCAATCTCACGCGCCAAGCAACGTATCAAAGACGGACTCGCCACGCGCCGCCCTTGGAGAATGATGTTTGATTACCACTCCATGGGGCTACCTCACGGTGTCTCCGACGCTTTCTCAAGAATCAAGACGAATCTTGGCTACTTCCGGATGAACTACGCCGTCGTCTTCTTGATCGTAATCTTCGTCAGCCTTATATACCATCCAACTTCGCTCATCGTCTTCACTGTTTTGGCTTTCGTATGGATCTTTCTTTACTTCCTCCGTGATGAGCCTATCAAGGTGTTTCGTTTTCAGATTGATGATCGGACGGTCTTGATTTGTTTATCGGTTTTAACAATCGTTCTCCTCCTGTTGACGAACGCCACGTGGAATATAGTTGGGTCGCTGCTGACCGGAGCTGTGTTGGTTTTGATTCACGCGGTGGTTAGGAAGACGGAGGATCTCTTCTTGGATGAAGAAGCGGCCACGACTGAGACTTCTCGGCTGACGTCATACCTGTCATCTTAAAATTGTTTATGTTATTTTTTTTTTTTGTATATTATCTTGTTGTTTTTAAAACTTTATTATTATGTGTAATAATTTTTTAAAAATTATTTGGTGTGAGGACGTAACAAGTGTGAAGTTAGAAGAAATTTAAATTGTTAGCCAATTTTATTCGTAAGAGTTAGGAATTGTTTCTTGTAATGATTTACTCTAAAAAATTATAAACTAAAAAAAAATAGTAATCATTTGGATTGATTAATCGAAAGAACATAAATCAACTGATGATTTTTTATATATCAAATTTCTAGAACTAGCTCAATAATTTCAAACTTGTTTTGGCTTCTTTTATCTTGGCATATGCCTGCTTAGTTTTATCACCTTTTTGTTGGCTATCTTTATCATTATTTACGGACATGTGATTTTTCTCTAGCAAAATAATACTCAAGCATAAGAATAACTCAAATGGTCAAATATCTATATTTTCTCAGATTAAGTACGACTAACTGGTTGAAAATGAAATTACTAACCAATGTGATCACGAATCACGTTTTTTTCTGATGTGAATAGCCTTTCAAGCTCTAAATATTTTTTTGGAAGATAATTTCGATAATGATCGGAAAATGATATCTTATTGATTGTAGAACATACATTATATATAGTAATACAAGACATCTAAGTATCTATATATTTATCCTCTACTCCTTCTATTTCTACTCTCTTACATGTCCCCGCAAGATGGATGTAATCTGTGAACTTCATTCTTGGACATTAGCTCATTCAAGTGAGTTCGTGGTAGTGCCTTGGTGAGGGCGTCGGCTAGTTGATCCTTTGTGGAGATGTGAGTCACGCCCAAAGCACCACATTGGACGTTATCGCGAATGAAATGATAATTTAAAGCAAGATGTTTCATTCGTAAATGAATCGCTGGATTTTCAGATAAATACGTCGTGCCAACATTGTCACAGTATATGATCGACATGGTAGGTAAAGAGATGTCGAGATCTGTAAACAAGGAGAATATCCAGCGTATTTCCGAAGCCATGTTTGCAACGGATCTATACTCAGCTTCGGTTGAGAAACGTGCTACACCTCGTTGTTTGCATGAGGACCACGAAATTGGATTTGCACCAATATATACGACGTAAGCATTGGTGGAGACAAAGTCATCGGAGTCTCCAGTCCAATATGCGTTAGAGTATGCGTGAAGAGTGAGTGGTGTATGCGTTTGACCGTGTTAGGGTACAATCCAAGTCCCACATCGGATATCTTAGACAAGAAAGTCTAATATATGAACAGAGTACAACCCCTACTTAGAGTGAGGCCTTTTGGGATTAAAAGCCCAGAACCAAATCCGTGAGAGTTTTGCCAGTTTGGCCCAAAGCGGAAAATATCACACTAAAGGGAGGGGTTGGACAGGGTTTATGACGAACATCTGGCCCTGGAAAGACATCTGTTACCAGTGGGGCGTCCGGTCTGTCATAGCAAATTGGTATCAGAGCCAGGTTCCGTGGTCTTTGGTTTGAGGGAAGGATTGTTAGGGTACAATTTAAGTCTCGCATCAGATATCTTAGACAAGAAAGTCTAATATATAAACAGAGTCCAACCCC
>OVAN01014335.1:0-12120 GCA_900406275.1 Anastatica hierochuntica | reverse complement strand
TTTTTTTTGACAAATCAGCTAAGTGACTTCTCAAATAATAGTAAGGGGATGACGATAGATTTTTTTTAATATTAAACTCGCAATAGACACTTATATTTCTTTATTGTTTATCTATTGTTTATAAGAGACACAAAAGACATAGTCATCTACTATGTACTTATTTATACCAAGATATTATTAAATGTCATTTTCTAACCTAATCAATCAAGTTGGTGTTTGTCATCACCTTAACATCTTTTATTCTCTCAAAATTTAACTCTATTTGAAACTTTCCTTTTTAATTTCTATCTACGTAAAATAATTAACCACTAAACTCAATATTGTTGATTCACTATATTCATGTACTCTATGAATCAAAAACCTACAAAAAATATTGAAAATATGGGAAAATGAAACGTAAAAAGAGTTTAAAATAATGGAGCAAGGCCGAGGTTATCATGTGATGGACAGTACATTGTATAGAATTAATATTAATTATCTTTTATCATCTTTTGAAAAGAACATATGCGCTCGAGAACTTGGTGCCAAAATGTCAACGATTCTCTTAACATAAACGTAAACATCAAAGCACGATGTATTTAGAGTATTTAATTACATGTAATTGCAATCTTGATCTGCTTATTAATATATTTTATGTCGTGCGACTTATTTAATCAATGGTAGAAACAATATTCTGCTTAATGGATTAATATAGCACAATTTTACGTTCACTTTTCTGATATTAAATTTCTGTGTTTAGATATTTGAAAATGAGAAAATGTAACACTTACAATCTATGATAACTCTTTTCTAAAAAATATTTTAAAAAATCAGCAAATAGTTTCGTTTTTTTAATGATTCATAGTTTTTCAAACCTGTAAAGATATATACCATCTTAAAAGGACGAGAGAATTATTGTATATGTTACAATATGTAAGATTACATGCTGTTTTTTTCTAGTAACATGATGTTTCCGTGAAAAAGATATATTTACTATTATTAATTTTTAGTTTTGTACATAACATAAAAAATAATAAACTCGAACAAGCACATGACAGTATGTTAGAAAAAATATTATGACACTTATTGCCGAAACATTTAATTAGCAGTTTTAGCGTACTTTGTTTTTTTTTTGTCGACCACATATTAATCAGAAGATGTCTCATAAATTTGATAACCAATTCGGAGGAGAAGAATCTACAAATATGAAATCGTGAAAAAAGTACGGGATCCTCGAGTATCGGCTTGTGTATTCTCCGTACGCGGAATAAGTGACAACGAGAAGTCCGGAAAATATCAACGTAGAAATTGGTTTGGTGATTAGACGATAAAATCATTTTATTGGCTTATAGACGAAAACCCATATTTTCTTCAGAAGATGATAACATACTTACCAGTTACCATATGTGTTTTGTATTTTTTTACTAAAATTTATCATATTATTTTGTAAATTGTGAATTATGAATTTTAATAAAAATAGATATTTAAAATATCAATCAATTAACTATCACAATAATTATAAGAAAACATGTCTTTTAAAAATCAAAATACATGAACTTGGATGGGAGGACACAATCACAATAACAATAGGAACTTAGTTAACAAAAAAAAACAATAGGAACTTATTTTCTAGAGAGAGATAAAAGAGAGAGAGTCGAAGATATAGTATGATAAAATCCAACATATGCAAATATGGAGATAAAGTATATCTATAGTTTTTTTTTTTTGTTAAAAAAGTATATCTAGAGTTATAAGTGTGATCTTAATGTATACATAAAAATAATTCACAGAAGGGAGCTCCGACATGTTAGGAAGTGCAAGTTTTGTTATTCTAATCATGTAAGAATTTGATAAAATGCAACAAAATGATTGCGTTTGATGTCGCTTAAAATTAAATATTGAGCATGAGCTAAAATAATAAATTAAAATTGAGCTCGAGAACGAAATTAACAATAATATATATAGATGAATTTAACTAAATTAGCTTTCCCAATATTTGTATATGTAAAAGGTACGTTATCTATTTTAACTTGTTCATATATATAAGATTAATTAACGAATCTCACTACACGAGCGCCTCTATATAATTACATAAATTATACTCTTTTTGGGATAAATTATAACACTACAGCTATAAAAGTTGAAATTTTCATTTATATATATCTTTTTGGTCAGAAAAAAACCGGACCGCTCAGTTTCATCTTTTTTCGAGAGCATCGTGTCACTAATGCTAATATATAGTTTAAAAAATGAGATGAGTATTATATTTTGGTATCGAAGTCTCGTTAAATTCTTTTTTTTATGAGAACAAAAATAAAAGGTGAAAACTATTGAAATAGAATAAATATTGTGGTTTTATTAAAAGAAAATCGGATTTGATGGGCTTGCATGAAAAAATTGAATAGACTAACCCTTTTAAAGATTTTGGGATGTTACAAAAATCCTTTTAAATATCATAAAAGTCACATCCTATTGGACTCACATACTCATAAGTCATTACTCAAGATAATTATGGATAGAAATGTTGAGAAAATGAATTCTCAGTAATATTTAATAGTTTAAGCCTTAACCCCATATAGAGGATTCAGATTACAGCGAATCGATTCAATGACCTTTAAATTCCATTTACATAGCGTACTCGCGCATACGCGAAGACGGAGTTCGAACCCGCTACTCTGGACTTAAGAAAAGGCAGCTTGCCCATTGGGTTAAAGCTCGTTCTTAAACTCATGAAATTTTACGGCTCAATCCTCATTAAACTCATCAAGTCTATTTGTTTATAAAAAAATCCATATATGAGAGTGTTGATTATTTTTGTTTTTGCTTAAGTCTAGGACCAGGCCTAATAACTTATCAAGCGTTTCAGTTTTGAAAGACAAGGCCCACAGTAACAAAAGGGCCTAATGCCCATGCAACGATGTATATGAAGATATAAAATACTATATAGTACTAATAATATTGTAAGTATGTAATTTCTAATTATAGATGAGAAAATATTATGACAAAGAAGTACTCAAAAGAAGAGAAAATACAATATTAATAGAAGGTAAATGTTAGAAAATATAATCACTAGACTTTATAATATTCCAAGAAAATTAAACCTTATTGAGTAGTAATAATTTTGATTTTTTTTCCTAATAACAAAGGAGAGATATATTTGATCAAGGCCAAACTCATCTAGACATAGACCTAGATGGCGAGTCATCGGTGGCCGCCGGTGGAGGAGACCCTTGTCTATGTAAGAGCTCATGTGCTAAGGCTTGAAGGTCACTGTTTCCACCACCAAGCCCCACCGCGGCTGAAGAAGATGACGATGATCCACCGTATTGGTAACGTGGATCAATGACTCTTCGTTGTTGTGAGGCCAATGAAGAAGAAGACGACGTCGTTTGATCAAAGATAGAGGCTAAATCGTATGTTGAGGGCAATGGTGAGACTGATGCAGGCAAATCGGTTATGGAAAGAGGCGGTGGAGGAGTGAAAAAGAGCGGTTGTGGTTGCGGTAGAGATGTTGGTCGCGTTTGCGTTTGCGTTTGCGGTTGAGGTAGCTCAAGTGATGCTAGATAGGCTTGTAAGTAAGAAACTTCTGCTTGTAGATTCACCACCTATACATTTTACAATATATGATTATATACAAGTTCATTATCAAAAAAATAAAATAATATATATATATATATAGGATTAATGTCTTGATAACATGTAACTCTCTCAAAATTAGGTAAAAATGTGATTAATGACTTGCAATTTGACTGCGGTTAAAATTTTTTTGTTGTAGCTTAACGGCAAATAGTTTCTTTCAGGTGCAGAGTTCGAATCCGTGAGGTGAAATCTTCTTTATTTTAGTTTTAATTTATAGGCATAGCGTGATAGTCTAATTATCCCAAAATAGTTACTACGTGTTATTTAAAAAAAAAATTCGATCTTCTAAAACTTTGGATAATTACCTTTTTATTCACCTTGATTAATTTTCTCAATCAGAAATAGAATCAATGCATGTTCGATTGTTAAGGTTGCTAACTTGCTAGACTAAACTATGTAAAATATTTACAAAGAAAGTAAATAATAAAAATGACACGCTTCATAGAAAAAGATTCATCCTCTTAAATAAAACTAATAAAATCGAAATAATCCCTTTTTTTTCATAAGACATAAAACGATTTTTGTGGGAAAGAAATTATTAGTACTTACGTATTAACACAAAAGAAATTGTACTCCGACCATTTCCTGAAAACCGGCAAAAATCTCCATATTTTTGCAATGGGACTTGTCGACGACCGTATCATTTTTTATATAATTATTACACAATACATTATTTTAAAAGTTTTAGTATATAGTAAATTAACTAGACAACCATGCTAAATTTCTTTTTTTTTTTTTCCTTTATTCACAAACTAAATAGAAGATTACAAAATCAAGAAAACTCAAGAAAATGACAAACTCTCGGGAATATTAGACGATCTCATTGTTGCACACAACACAAATTTGTTCATACTTAAAAACAAATTTTCAGGAGTTTAAAAAGTATATATTATTCTCAAAAGAAACCGAAGTTTTGCTACTTTGGAAAAGAAAAAGAAAACGTAACTGTCATCTAAATAATTTTTTTTGTGGTTATTATAATTCAATTAGTTATTATAGTATGTTTTCACATATAGTGACTTCTAACACATTTTAATAATACTTTATACAATAAGGTTAATATACTTTTAGTTACCTGTTGTTGAAGAGCAAAGATGTGAGCAACACAACCATAGATAGGATCTCTTAAGCGAGCTTGAGCTTCATAGCAAATGGTTACGACTGCATCGGACCGGCGATGAACCGGTACGTGTAAGAGAAGTTTAGAGACGTTACTGGCTCCAAACACTTTATGCACCGCGGCGAAATAGGCTGAGCCTTGCTCCGAGTCAAAGTATGGTGCAAATATACAACCTGGAACACACTTTCTCCTTAGAAACTTACAAGCTCCACATGGTCCACCACCACCACTTCCTCCACCACTACTACTTCCTCCTCCTCCACCGCCGCTACTTCCTCCACCGCAGCCACTACCTCCCACGGCTGTGATTGTGTTTCCACCTCCGCTCATGACAACCCTATACGAGTTGTTGTTGTTGTCTCTCTCTATTAGGGTTTTTGAGAAAAAAGCATTTAGTTTATGTTTTGTGGTCTTGTTGTTGAAGAAGAGAAGAATGATTTAGAAAAAGAAGAAGAAAAAAAAGAATGAAGAGAGGAGAGCTAGGGTTTGGTAAAGAGAAGAAAGTCTTTAAAGCCACGCGACGACAAAGTTAACAAAAATAAATACACACTTTCTCTTTCTCTCTCACATTTAGTTGTTTGCGTGAAGCAAACATGCGATAAGCCTCTTCTACTACTATTCCTTCTCGAAACCTTTTAATTACCTAATTTTATTATTATTATTATAAATTTAAAGAAAAAAAAAGAGAGAAATAAATTCTTTGATTATATATTTTTTTCTTGGAACATCTCGTGATAAAATTTTATTTTCCAAGAAAAATATAGTTCTTGCTTTCTCTTTTGTATTGATGTGTGAAGTTACATGTGAATTGTAGTATTTGGAGATATATCACGACTTTTGTTTTCTCTTTGGTTTAAGTACGTACAAGATGGATAATTAAATAAAATGCGATTGATTTATATCCTTAAATATGTTTGACCTAAAAACATTATCCTTAAATACTCCTTGTGTTTCGTTTTAATTTTTTTGAATACTCACAATGTTTCATTATAAATGAAGTTTAAGGTTAATACAAACTTATTAAAAGAATACAATTTTCTTACAAATTTTAGCTCGTTTACACAAAAACATAATTAAATAAAATCGATTTAAGCCATCAGAAAAACACTGCATAATATAACTGGTCACAAATGTCAAATAATATTAAAATTTTTACATAGAGTATCGAAAACATCAATTATTTCGAAACGAAAATTTTCTTCTAAAACATCACTTATTATGAACCGAGTGAGTATGTTTTTAAAATACCGCATGGAGGGCAATTTAATAACGCGACCAATCATTAATTTTTACAATTTGCAACCAAAATGATAATAGAGCATTTTTATCCTAAATTGATAGTTATAGTGTTTAAAATCTAATCTAGAAGGAGGTTAAGACGCCCGCTCTTAACATTTTTCTTAAAGAATCGATTTTCCCAAAATTGTAATATTGGAGTAAAATGCAAAAGCTTACATAATTGATCAAAGATCTTTTTAAGTAAACAATAACATGAAAGTAAAATACTAAAATGATAGTTATGATGTTTTATTAAATTCATTGAATTAGTTACGCTTACTAGAGAATGACTCGATGGCAACTAATCTTTCCAAAATTAATAAAAAGAGCATCGAATATGTTAATTGTTAAATCATTAATTCCTATATTTAGTATTTCCTCTTTTAATTTTATTTTAGCAATTTACGTTTCCACCGATAAAGACGGTAAATTAGGGATATATATGCGTTACGGGTAACGGGTCGGGTAATGGCGGGTAAGAGTCGGGTACGGGTAGTATGAGTATTTAAATTTACTACCCGAACCATATCCATAATAAGAAGGGTCGGGTATGAAGGATAAAGGTCGGGTCGGGAAGATAAAATCAATACCCGTGTAATACTAAATTCATATTATATCAAAAATAAATCGGGTAATTATTGTCATTTAATTTTTAGAATAATATAATAATTTATAATGTTTATTAGAATACTATCTCTATAAAAACATTTATTAAATCGATAACTAAAATTACACTAAACATAAAAATAATATTTAATGATCTATATGACAAGAAAATATTAACCTTTCTAGGAGAAATGCTATTAATTTTACTAAATTATAAATAAAATTTTAACTTTTAATTATGAAAACGAGTAATACAGGTATCCATATAATTACCTTTACCCGATTCTTACCTGACTCTAACCCGTTTAAAAAAAATTTATCAACCCATTCAGATAATTCGTATTACCTTTACCCGACCTTTATCCGTTAATTCGAATCGGATATAAGACTGTCAGGTTATCCGATCCAAAATGCTCAGGCCTATCGCCAAATGAAGATAGAAATACAATGGTGGTTGATTCGATTTCGGTTTAAAAACCGGTTCACTGAATACAATTGTGATTGATTCAATTTCGGTTTAGAATGGAGCTACGTGTATAAAAATTATTGGTACACGTAACATAATGATTGTAACAGTTTAGCTGAGTGTGAAAGATCAAAGAAGTGAGTGACGTCACAAGTCACGTAGGTCCTACGCGCCGTTCCCTTAGAAAGTTTTAGTAACGCCTCTTGCTTCCTCTGTGTCTCCTCCACGCCTATTTATACTTATCATAAATGTGTACTCTTTTGTATATATAATTCAATCTATAAGTTAAAGAAAAATGAAGCTTAATTTGTCCTAATGTTTTTTTTTCTAAAATGTAAAAAACAATATATTTATATGTGAAATACATGAAGGTTACGTTCACAACTTTAAAAAATTTGATAACAGAAGGTTCGGAATCCGTGGATAAAACCATGTAAGATAGTCTCAGTTGAATCTGTTAATTCTTACTAATTCGAGAAAGAGAATTTTTTAATTATTCGACCAATATTTCATAGGTATATAAAAATTCTTTTGAATTTCATAGTACCATATAAAAGTTTTGGGATGTTAGTACTTGATCTGCTGTATCATTAATCATATATATGATTTGTGATCAATTTTCTCTATCAGAGTGCCACTTTCTCACAAAAAATTAGACAAGTGTCTAACCTATTTATTAAAATAACTTTTGAAATTCTATTTTTTGTAGTTTTGATTTAATCATAAATTAAATGTTTAACATAGCTTAATTGTAAATTATGATCATAAGTATATATTTTTGCTTTTTTTAAGTCAACTCAAGTATACATTTTTGTTATTCAACAATTTGTATTAATAATATAATTTTATTTTTGTAAAAATCAAAATTCACTATATTTTGCTGAAAATCGACAATGAAAACGAAAATAATTCATTCAATATGTGGTAAGATGGATTCGTAAGCTTCTCTGTTGGTAAGTTTATTTTGTGTCGCCTCAAAAAAGTGATGATGTTTGGTTTATGTAAAAATTTAGCTTTCAAACATTTTTATCCACGATTTTTAGTAATTATTTTAATAAAATTTATATAAACATATCCGCAAGCGTATCCGTGTTAGTTTTAATTAGAACTTAAGACATTTCCATCCATGAACCTCTTAAAAAAATCTTTAACTATTCATGGGTCCCATCATTTTATTATTAAAAAAAAAAAAAAACAAAATTTTCGGCCAATCACAGACGGCCACGTGTCCGTGAATAGTTAAAGATCAATCCTTAACTAAGGTATTTAAGGATTTCTCTCTCCAAAAATCCTTAACTATTCACGGGTGGGACCCGTGAATAGTTAAAGATTTTTGGGTTAAGGATCCCAGGATGGAGATGCTCTTATAAGTTGGAGCTATATGTTACTATATCAATCTACTTAACGTGGCAATATAAAAAATCTTAAATCAATAACGTGTGTGTGTGTATGCATGACCACAAAATTTGTTTTAGGCATGAATGTATGTCAAAAGACCATTCTTGCTATCATAAATTATAATATTTTTTAATGGATGATTAGTCATAAACATGGTCGAGTTATATAATAGCGTAACAAATTATAAATGAGATAGTGTAGGAGGTGTAAGTAACATGGTACCTTAAATCTTGGGGATGTACAAAAAGAGTCGACCATTTTCGATCAAACATGAATTATTTTAATTTGCTATAAATTTCCTCTTAGGCAGTTTCTTTATAGCTCATCCTCTATAGTATTATATTATCGTTGATCAATTCGCTTTTGTTTATTTTGTCGATGAAACCTTTCTCCACTCGTGCAGTCAAACCTTTATTCTCATCGAATTTGGTAAGAAAAATATGGATTATATATATCTTAATAGATGTGATAAAAAAAATTATATATAAACATATGCGTTACTTAACTCAATATTTACATATATGGTGAAAAAAAAACTCAATATTTACACATATATATATAAATTCACCGGTCAATATCTACTAAGAAAAATATATTAGAAAATTATATGATGTCGCCTGAAAGCAAGGCAATGCGATTGTTTGAAGAGTTTAAGTGGGACTTGAAGCTGATGATTAGTACAAGTATACAACTAATCTTTTACTAATGATGCTTAATAGTATGCAAATAATTTTTTACTTGAAATGAATTTTACTTTAAAAAGTATAACGCACAACGACTTAACTTAATTAGTTGATGAGTATGTTTTGTCTCCGAATTTCATATAAACTGACAAATGATTCCTTAAAAGAAGAAATGTGGCCGTGAACAAATGTATATTTTGTAATTTATATAGTGTTACTGTATTATAAATTATATAAACACGATCCCAAAATTCTTGTAACTTGTTTATATAACCACAAACAAAAAAACACACGCACACGCATACATTCGTTTTAAGTCCGTTTGATGAAAAAATAATGAATGTATATTCAATTTACTAGTAGTATTTTCTCTTTTTAAAATTATAAAATATAAACTTTTTTTGTTTGATATAATTATTGGCCCCTGGTCGGATAATTCTAAGACAGTGGTTGTATTTCAGACGTAAGACAGTTTCAGTTTGATCTTTAGTTTTGGTCGCATTGTTCAAATTCGACAATTTTACGGTCAAATCTGAAAATTTTTCTATATTTTGTTCGAAGTAAACATCAACCAAATTTTGTTGGCCTTTATTATATGATAATGTAGAAAAATAAAAGGTGACAACATTAAAATTTTGA
Source organism: Anastatica hierochuntica (assembly GCA_900406275.1). NCBI lineage: Eukaryota > Viridiplantae > Streptophyta > Magnoliopsida > Brassicales > Brassicaceae > Anastatica > Anastatica hierochuntica. Next base: position 2,312 of record OVAN01014335.1, on the reverse strand, counting down.
AGGATCCTTTAAGTTTTTTCTGGTCAAAAGGATTTTTTTTTTTTTTGTCAGAAATCAAAAGGATCCTTTAAGTTAAGTTATTAACAATATAATAGACAATATTTTTTAGTTTAGAAAAGAGGAAATAGAGCCTCATGGATTAGCAGACAAGAAAACGAGCGGCGCGATTTCTCTTCTCCAAACGCTCTCGTTTTCTAATTACTCTTAGTAAAAATCAAGCTTATGAGGTGTTATGTGCATGGTGTTCAGATATGAGTTGTTATAACTATCGAATCGAAGAGTGAAAAATCTTTAAATCTATTTGACTTCTACGATAATATTTTGGATTTTTTTCACTTGGATCTCTATAGAATGATTTACATAGAAAAGAGAAGAGTTATTATTTTCGGATTTAGTCATGCTTGACGACGAGTTTCTTTCACTTTCAAACTGCAACCGCTACTGTGGATAAGAGAAGAGTAACCGGTGAGAAGTAAAATTAACCTTGAAAAAAACCATCAAAGACTAGGATATGTAAGAACATTGTTATCTTTATGGTTTATCTATGTTTTCTCTTTCATTTTTTAATTTGCATGTCCGTTTCCAAATCGATAATAAAATGTTCTCAGTGTTAAAAAAAAAATCAAGCTTATGAAGGTTATCTATAATGAATATTAAAGACTATATTAATTTTATTTACATCGAAGTCATTATTTTAGAATTTGTAAAACCAATAAGATAATAACATGTAGATGAGTCCAAATTAATAGGTGAACCATGTCATTAGGATCGCTTTTACTATACAAACTCAAGCCACATTAGTGACATAGATTCTAGATCAATGTAAGGTCGTTCTTAGGTTGAATTATCACAATCTGTTTATGGCTAACACACAAAAAAAAACATGCGTAATAAAATTTGATTTGGTTTTATATATCATGAAATATTTGGAATTTTGCTTTGAACGTTTTGTTGTTGATGTTGGAATGAATTTACAAATGGAATCACTTCCTGAAAATTTATATGTATATATGAAAATTTTGGATCGAATTTAATACGACTCTCTAGTATAAATTTAACTTTTAAGTGTCTAAAAGTAGTACATTATTCTTATAACAGAAGATCGTACCTCTTATAAAAATTCAAGATTTAATTTTTGACTAATGAAGTGAAACAATAACTATACATTACAATGAGTAGTTATGTATTAATATTTTTGTGATGAATTCATAAGAGACTATAGATGCAATAAAAGGAGTTGTTACATAGGCTCACTATTGATGAGGTAACACGAGTGAATGAATTGCTTGCTTAGCTCTGTGTAACAGTGAAGTCATAAAGGATGTTGAGTCATGCCACGTTTCTAGATCTTAAGGCGTGTGCTGTTTTGTTTAGTGATGATGCTGTGAAATCAAAAGCAACGCACAAGCGGTTTCTCACTCGATCGCAACCGTCGATTCTGTTTAGTCTCATTGACTGCAAAAACTTCTTCAAATAAAATGATCTATTAGGAATAAATATGCTACATCGGAAATTGAAAGGGATCATTATCAATATATAAAAGATATGGATCAATCTGTTGGATAGGCTTGATACAACTTGCACCGCAAGTTACCTAAATTCCTTTAGCTTTATTTTTTTTGATAAACAATTCCTTTAGCTTTAGATAAGGATGAGTTATATTCTAGGAGTTATCTAGAGTAGTATTATGTGTTTTCCTTATTCAAATAGGATTTAGGTAATCTCTATTTAAGAGACCGAGTAATGGAACTTGCGTGTGAGAGAGATAGAATTCGAGAATTGTGTTAGGTTTTGAGATTGAGTTTTTGAGTGAGTTTTCTCAATAATAAGATTGTGTTCTTGTTGCATAAAGTTCTTTTAAGCTTTGATTTCTACAATTGGTATCAGAGCCTTACAAAGAACTTGAATCGAGGTGAAAGCAACAAAACAAATCTTTGAAGAAGACACTTGATTTCTATTTACTCGAAAGAAACAAAAATACAAAACAGAGAGGTGTTCTGTTTTGCTCTGTCTCGAAAGAAAACCATCGGCGTTTAAAACCTCTTCTTCCTTTCAATTAACAGCTGGTAATAAACTAATCGAAATCAAAACATGAGTGATACATCAGCTGGAGCAATAACTTCAGCGACTCCAACAACACCCCGACCACCAGAAAGTGGAGCTCCTACTTCTGTGAAGTGCCCGATTCTTAATGCCACAAACTACACAGTATGGGCAATGAAGATGAAAGTAGTGCTGAGGGTACATAAGGTCTGGGATGTAATTGAGATAGATGAAGAAAATAACGAGAAGAATGATGTAGCTATGGCCTT
>OVAN01014334.1:0-12120 GCA_900406275.1 Anastatica hierochuntica | reverse complement strand
AATTTATATGTTTATACTATTTTTATTTTTATTTTTGTTTACACAGGTATTTGAATCCACCGAACATGGTCTCTTATGTATAAATACTTGAACTGCATATAAATTTATGGCCCGAAAACCGAAACCGGATGCATCCAAACTGAGCCCGATGGCTCAATCCTATCACCTTCCCATAATTGGAAAGTTGCGGCCAAAGACGTTCAAACTAACTCGAAAATCTTTGTTATTTTTGAGTGCTTATTAGAGGTTGGATTTGAGTTCATGTTTAATTTTGTTTAGGTTTTCTAAGGATCCATTGGTGTTTGAGTTTGGTTTGGATAATACTCGATACCAGAAATATTGTGAAACAAAATCTGTTTGGATATGTGTTGAGTTCATTTCAGTTCGATACTATTTTTTTCGAATCAGATTCGGACAGTATTTCCGATTCGTAGTTTTTGCTCAACCCTAAAAATATATCATATTATGTTATCGATTTGTTTTTACTGCAATTTTGAATAGCTTAAGTGTGTAACCACTTATGATATATATCTTCATGTAAATAAATAGACCAATGACAAGAGAATTAAAACACTTTCACTAAATACGTTCAACGTCAATTTTTGGGAGATTGTATATATTGTATTACGCATAAATTATGAAGTACTTCTGAACCTCTTTCGTAACACGGTCCAACCTAAATAATGTACGTTAATGTATATGTATAACCAATCATAAATAGACAAGGTTTCGATGGATCTAGTGAAGGTCATATACATGTTCCTAAGGGTGGGCATTCGGTTCCTCATGTTGGATTTTGGGTCGGTTGCGTTCGATTCTGGGTAGTTTGGGTCCACCTATATAGGACCCATTTAGGAACCAATTGAGTTTCCGATTGCTTCCATTTCGGGTTCAGATTGGTTAAGGTCGGTTTTAAAATTTTGAAAGGAACGAGTAGGATAAAAAAAACAAAAAAATACATGTATAAACCCTAATTGGCCGAGAAAAATCGATTCACCCGAAAATCAAATAGAATAATACAAAGCTTATATATATATATCTATCGGGTGGTTCCTAGATAAGTTTCGGTTCGGTTTGGATATCCGAAACATTTTGATTTAAAATCGACTTTTGTTCGGGTTTAGGTCAATTCGGTTTCGTCTTATTCGGTTCGAATCCGGTTCAACTTTTCAGATCCAAATTATTTGCCTAGCCCTTCATGTTCCCTCTTCGTTACAATTCATAAACATTTTCACCAATGTTTACCCAACATAAGTATCAGAAATATTAATGAGTAACTCAAATACTCAATTTCATGTTTATTTTATATATTTAATCATATATTGTTTAAATTTATATGTTTATACTATTTTTATTTTTATTTTTGTTTACACAGGTATTCGAATCCACCGAACATGGTCTCTTATGTATAAATATTTGAACTACACATAAATTTATGGCCCGAAAACCGAAACCGAATGCATTCAAACTGAGTCCGAAGGCTCAATCCTATCACCTTTGTTATTTTTGAGTGCTTATTAGAGGTTGGATTTGAGTTCATGTTTAATTTTGTTTTAGGTTTTCTAAGGATCCATTGGTGTTTGAGTTTGGTTTGGATAATACTCGATATCCGAAATATTGTGAAACAAAATCTGTTTGGATATGTGTTGAGTTCATTTCAGTTCGATACTGTTTTTTTCGAATCAGATTCGGACAGTACTTTATATCATATTATGTTATTGATTTGTTTTTATTGCAATTTTGAATAGTTTAAGTGTGTAACCACTTATGATATATATCTTCATGTAAATAAATAGATCAATGACAAGAGAATTCAAACACTTTCACTAAATGCGTTCAACGTCAATTTTTGGGAGATTGTATATATTGTATTACGCATAAATTTTGAAGTATTTCCGAATCTCTTTCGTAACACGGTCCTACCTAAATAATGTACGTTGATTTATGTGTATAACAAATAACAAATTGACAAAATGTCCCTGACAGGACAATGTTAAATGAAATTCAACCATATTTATCAATCTATTATATTTCACATTTCAAAATAACAATGAACATTTTTTTTAGAAAAAGAATATATATTAGAAGCTTTCACTATTTCTGTCGGTAACGGTGATAGTCTTGACAAGCGACGGTTGCGGGACCCAATCTTACCGACAAAAATATTCAATTCAACTTCTTTTTATCTCATTTTTTTGTCAACAAAACCAACTTCAATATTAATTTCTTTTCTCAATCTAATAATTCGTATGAAGATAAATTTAGTATATATTCAAGAGTAGCAATATTTATATAGTGTCCGTGCATGTATCTTGTTTTCCTTTTTTAGTATTTCTAGACAGAAGAATCGTTTGATGCATTTTATGATTAGCAAGAAATATGTCGATTTGATCAGTTAAATAACAAAATATATAGTTTATGTTTTAGAGTAAACGGACCATCTCGTAACAAGTCCGGTCTTGAACATAAGTCAGATAAGCCACCGATTAGGACCATCAACATTTTGTAAAATATTTTAGGGCCACAAAAAAATTTTCATATGAGAATCCTCTATACATTAATTAGGAAGTTAGTTTGTCACATATCATCAAAAAACTTATTTTCAACATTAAAATTATGACATGGCAATTTAGAGAATACTGATTGGTTTTGTATTAATTCATTATTTAAATTATTATTTATACCGATAAAATTTTTTAATAAGAAATAACATGAACTTTTTCTAAAATACACTAACTTAATATTTTTTAAGTACCACGAAGACTTCAAATAAAATTTATAATGAATCTGTATATTTTAACATTCATCTATACGCATTATCAATACATTTCTACAATGAAAACATGCTAATATATTTTGTTAAATTCATAATCATTAATTATATCATAACCAAAATAAAATCACTAATTATACTAAATCAAATAAATTATAAACATTTTGACGGTAATTTATCCGCGCATTGCGCGGAGAACCATCTAGTAACTATATATATAAGGCCACCAAACATCTTATACTAACGAAATGTTATTTAGAAACATTTCACATATCTTTAAATGCATATAAAATTAATATTTTGTAAAATTTTAAATAATATATTCATAAAATAACTATTAATATATTTTTTCTCAATTAGGGCCACTACTTTAGTAAGATTGGCTCTGTCTCGTTAACATTTTCTCTAAAACATTTGAAAATTTTATGTTCTATTTTTAATGATTTATTTTTAATAATTAAATGACATTTATCAATAACTTTCAAAATATTTTCTTCGCAGTTTAGTAATTTGCGTTAGTATCATTATTCTCGGCCCTGTCTCGTTAACATTTTCTCTAAAACATTTGAAAATTTTATTTTCTATTTTTAATGATTTATTTTTAATAATTAAATGACATTTATCAATAACTTTCAAAATATTTTCTTCGCAGTTTAGTAATTTGCGTTAGTATCATTATTCTCTCGCCAATTATATTCAAACTATATGGTGCATATTATTTATGACAAAACTAATTATTTTAGAACTTTCTTTCTAATAAATAAACTTAAAAAACACCAGTGGAAACTATAATTCAACTCAACCCATTGTTTTTAAAAAAAGATTTCTAGGCACTGTTTCTGAAACTATTTTTTCACTCATATATTTTTAACCATATCAACTGCCAATAAAAAAAAGATGAATGCACTATAAGTTTTAGTGCATGTACAATAACATAGTCCACCTATCGAATATTCATTGGATTTGGACCGAGTAACAACTTATTCTGTGGGCTACCAAATATATTAATGTAAGCATTTAATTTATAGCTTGTATTTGAAAAACCATATAAAATAGCTCATTAGTTTTAAGAATAATATTACGTTAGGTCACGTCTAAACAAGAAGGTATACAGTAGTAGTTAAATGTTTATATTCAGTGTTCACACAAACTGAATTCACTGTATGCTATTGGGAATGTCCATAAATGGTAAGACTATTAGACAAGTTAATACGATGATTTAAGTCTCAGTACACCAGTAAAATGTCATTTTCACTAGATACGGTATCCAAATCAGATTAGAAAACCAAAAAAACTATAAATCTGGATCTAAATGTTTTTAACTATTCATTCACACAAACAATAAAGAAACATTAACATGATGTTTGCCTCAGTTGAATTTATCTCTAGTTCTATTGCTTTCATCAGATTAATTCACGTTCTTTGTCAGTTGAATTTATCTCTAGTTCTATTGCTTTCATCAGATTAATTCACGTTCTTTGTTCACAACAATCCATATTCTAAATATTTAAAAAATTAATAGTCCATATTACTTGTCTAAGACGAAGAACATTCTCTAATACTCTGGTAACATTTTCATATAAACATATTTCTCTTTTCTAATGTTTTAGAGTTAGATTATGAAACTTATAATGTAAGTGTTTAAATATTATGTATTCTATAAGATTTATCAAAGATATAACTAAGAGCCATATTCGTCTAACTTTTCCGCGAAACCTACTCCACTATACTTCGTCTAAACTAAACCTACTCTCGTGTATTTTTGTATATTTATGTTATACTTTGACAAAGAAAAGTATTTACTAAAAAATGGTGCGTAGCGTACGTGGGACTCGGAGAGTGTCTTGATTTATACACACTTTTGTATGCTTATAAAATATCATATCGAAGAATCAAGTCCATATATAAATAATTTAGACGCGTCATGTCATGCTAGTGATGATAATAATTTATTAGACTTTGGATGCTTGCACCACAATACAAGCCATACGACAAAATCAATGAGTTGAGTGATCACTCGATGGCTCTCTAACAAAATCCATATTGGATGCTTGCACCATAGTAATTACATTTAATTTATTTTTCATAGTTTTCGACTTTTTGGAAAATGAAAAGACCACAAATCTCTAAACTTCAAGCTACACGTAATGATTGGTAGATCTTTGCTTAGATAGTGAGTATGATTTATTTCCATTAGCAACCTACGTTAATTTATCTCATTAATCAACATAAGGAGAAACTTTTGCAAAATTTCAGATCTTTTATGGAGAACTAGATGATTCTCCGTGCCGAGCGCGGATAAATTATCGTCAAAATGTTAGTAATTTATTTGATTTAGTATAACTAATGATTTCGTTTTAATCAAGATATAATTAATAATTATGACTTAAACAAAATTGACTAACGTGTTTTTTTTATATACATCATTATTCTCTATAGTTTTCATTGTAGAAATTTATTGGTAATGAGTATAGATGAATTTTAAAATATACAAATTCATTATAAAGTATATTTTAAAACTTGAAATGTTTTGTAAATTATAAAGAAAATTTGGATCCTTCAAATTAAATATTTTTATAATATAATTTAGTTCAAAAGTATTTTTATGGATCGTTTAAATATAATTTGAGAGAAAAATTTGAATTTATGCATCGAATAGAAATCATGTAACAATTTTTAGATAAAATTTTTTTATAATGATGACATAGGGTTAACTAAATCCTCAATTAATGTATAGATTAAATTTGCTGACGTGATTTCATGGTATACATCATTATTCTCTATAATTTTTATTGGTTGAAAATTAATTTTATAAAGATATGTGTCAAGTTAAGTCACAATTATATCTAGGGAATTATTAAATGGAATATTAAAAAGATAATTATGATTATAACCAATCAAATTTCATAAAATTTCATAAAAGTGTTATGACATATTTTTTTGTTGAAACTCATCATGCTTAAGATCTGTGATAAACTCACTTCATAATTAAATTTATTATATTTTATTTAATTATTTGACAATAATTATATTTTATTCAACTATTTATTATATTATTAGTTCTAGTTTTATAAAGTTTTTTTTATTAAATACGTATATGACACATTTTTGATATCTAATTAATAAATCTTTTTTGCAACATCATGTCAAACTTTTTTAGTTGCAAACAAATTAATTTAAAACCAATCAAATTACCTTAAATTGCCATATCATAATTTTTTTGATAAAAACAATTGTGGTGATGACATGTGGCAAACTTACTTCTTAATTAATGTATAGAGGATAAGAGTTCTTTTAATGTTCAACACATTATTATTATTTTTGATCAAACGTAAATGTTCATTAATCAAAATGAAATTCTATACAATGCTAAAAATAGCCAAGAGTTCCTTAAAACCCAAAAAAGAATAAAAAAAGTCTAAAAGAAAATAAATCTATCTTATTAACAGGGAAGACATAGATCTTTTCATGTGTGATTTTTCAAAGTGAATATATTTTAAGTTTTTTTTATTAAATGTATCAAATAAATTAAAATAACCCTAATTACTCATTTACATATCCAACAAACATATTAGAGTATTCTAATATTCTTTTCACTTAATCACTATCAATATTGTAAACCAACACAATTTAAAATCATCAATTTTCAGCAAATTTGAATATAGTTTTTTCAAATTTAAAATAAATTCATAACTTTTAAAATAATTATATTATAATATTATTATTTTCTAAATAAAATTTATTACAAAAATTCAAAAAAAATTATAAAGTGATAAAATTTAGGAAAATCTAAAAAAATTTATAAATAAATTTATATAAACTATAAAAGTTTAAGTTTAGTCATGTGATGTTTTTTAAAATACTCTAACGGGTTTTGTTTCATGGTATTTCGGGAATTGGATATTATCCGAACTGAACCCATACAAGTAGTATCCGAGGAAATCTGAAAGTTCGAAAATTTTAAATATAAACCGAACTCATAATTCGATATAACTGAAAATTCTAAAAGTTTTGAACCTAAACCCGAAGCCAAAACTTGAAATAACTGAAAATTATTAAAGCCGGTACTCGAAAAATCTAAACATGATTAATAATATATAAAACTATAAAAAAAAATTGCGCGGTTGCGCGGATCAAAATTCTAGTTATGATTGAAACTTGTTCGGTTCTAATGCTAAACATGAGATCGTCGACCGCATAAACGGACAGGAGATCCGATGACACCAAAGAACACGAACTCTAGTCCTCCGACAACGCTTCAAACTACGAATCCTGATCTCCCAACGACGCTCTGAATAGGAACCTTAGTCTTTCAACCGACGACACTCAAGAACACGAACCCAGGGAAGACTGACAACACATGTGCAGCACGAATCCAGCGAGACCGACGACGCTCTCTGGTACAAACCCATCGAAATCCTAATACTTTCTATGCCATGATCCAAGAGTGACCGATGTACCAAATCGGGCACTAAAAGCGGTAACAACCTGAAAAAGAAAAAAGGGTCGAGGTGGCCACTACACCACCAACCAAACGCATATCCTAAACTAGCGCATAAGAAGAAGCAACTAACTACCACTGGCGGTCGGCCAAAAAAAAGTGGCACTGGAATATTAATCATTAACCAAAGGAGGCACCAGATAGCTTTTGGACTCATTAACGACTACAAGCATCAGACACTCCTCGCCGATGGCCGCAACCGAGAACCGGGATGCGGTTCCACTACGAATCACCCAACGAGACTCCAATGACCCATGAAGAAACAATGTCGGGGAAAGGAACATAACCTGAGAATGCGGTGAATGCCAAAAGTATAGAAGACTAAGAGAAGAAGCATACCACCCGACTAGCCAGCACCAGGCCATAGACGACCTCACGCGCCACCGCTAGTCATTAGCTCCACACACGTTGTTGCCAGAGAAGTAGAAACTGACACCACCAACTACTACAACCTGCACACACCTCCGAAGGAATAAGGTCCATTGAAGCTCGTTCTAGTCGAGGTGGAGATGAGAGCTACCACTGAGACGCCTCAGAATTGAGTCGGAAGAACATCCCACAAGAAACCCACTCACCCAAAGACTGGACTTATCACCATACCAAACAAGAAGGACATATCTCTGTAAAAGAATATTCTCTACGTCGCGCGTGACCACCTCCTTGAGAGGATCAGAGGAGACCAACATATCTGAAAATTTTGGCCCGCCCTTAAGACCCTAAAAACCGACCTCCAATCGTCGTCTCCGCCATGCAAAACTCGTCGATGCTCCAGAAAAGCCCAAGAGACCGTCAGATCTGCTCCATGTGCACCAAAATCTGGAGGGAGAAGCCTAGATTCCAAGCAGAGCCTCAACACCAAGCATAACAACCTGAAGGAATGGGAAGAAATTGGAGGCTAAAAGAGAAAATCAAGGGAGGAGGAGGAGAACCTCCAAGGCAACCGGGACCGCCAGTCACCGGAGAGAGCTAAGAGAGTTTTAAGTCGCCGAAAGAGAGAGAGAGAGAGAAAGCCGATTCGAGAGAGAGGTAAAAAGTTCCTCTTCTAACAAGCGAATAACACATTAGTATTGTACAATAGCAAGTAGATTATCCATAGTAAACACAATTTATTGTCATTATTCGATACGATATCTTTCCTATTAATTGGCAAGTTTGTTAACAAAGATAACATTGTTTACAAAAAAGATGACATCGAATAATGACATGGAATAATTGAGATTAACTGTTGTACTCATACATTTGAAATAAACTTTGTAAATCTTTTGAATTTTGAATCCTCTCGTGCACGAATATCAATACATGAGAGCTGAACATGTTTTTCCGTCGCCGACAAAGCTTTGGCTCGTCACCGTCGGCCCTTTCCAGCCTGCCACCTCTCTCTCACCGCCTTTTCCTCATATGTGATTCTCCCTCTCTATTTCTCTGTTCTTTTTCGGCGATGCATGCGACATATATCAGACAAAAGCCATTGTTGCTCCAAGTTTTTGTGACGGAGTAGGGTCTTACAAGACGGTCTTGGGGAAACTTGCGAGTGAGTGTCACCGCCTCCGCACTAGTAGTATGCTTCGCCTCCGCAGCGGGTCCGTCCTCTTCCACAGGAGATTCTTACCGTCTCAGACAATCCTCAAGCAGACTCCGCACTACCACCAACTTAGAATTTAGCTTGACGTATTCTAGATCTGCTTTATCTCAGTGATTTTTCAGATCTGAGTTCATCCTCTTCTGGATAAATCCCGATGATTTCTTTTGTTGGTGTTGTGGTGTAAAATTGTCAAGACCTTTCAAGACTTCCCATTGTGAACCATCACCTCTGCCATGTCTATGGCATTTTCAGATTATGTACTCTATTTGTTTCCTCTGTTTTGGTTAGTTAGACAGTTATTGTTAGTTAGAGGAAATGTTCCTCTGTTTCTCGGTGTATAGTAAGTTTATGTGGTCTACTCTCTTGTATATAAGCTGGAACAATGTTATGTTAATGATAAGAGAAAATTGGTTGACAAAATACTAAAATGGTATCAGAGCATTTTCCTCTCAACTAACTTTCTCTTCCATTTTCTTCCTCTTTCTCGAGAAAATTCTTAGCTCAAACTCTCTTTTGATCTTCGACTTCTTCATCATCTAACAAAGAGATCAATCATCAAACGATTTCGTCAGCTCCATTTCAGCTTGTAGTGTTCATCTTTCTCCTTGATCATCAACAATGGCGAAAGGAACCAAGCTCAGGAATCAACGAACTCCTACTCCCGATCCAGATCCAGAAGTTGAATCTCTTCGTGTTAGTAGATCTGCAGACAGATTCCACAAAGAGATTCACCAATGGCTACCAATTTTTCATTTCCAAGTTCTGATTCTATCGATAACATTCATAATTCTCAATGTTGTTTCAAAACAAATCTCTGCAAGTATTCTATACTTTGAAGATGCTTCAAAGATGTGGACAGATCTACACAATCGATTCCATAAGAGTAATTTGCCTCTCATTTACAATCTTGAGAATGAAATATACAATCTTCGTCAAGGTGATATTGATTTATCTGAATATTATACGAAGATGGTTACTCTTTAGGAAAGATTGGCTTGCACTAAGAATCTCATTGATAAAGGAGGTTGTAGATGTTCACAAGTGCAAAAGCTCATTGCAGATCATGAAACTACACGCATGATACAGTTCTTAATGGGGTTAAATGATGATGTTGTTGCAACTCGTACTCATATCCTCAATATCAAACCTCGTCCTTCCTTATCAGATATATATAATATGATGGATCAAGAAGAAGGACAAAGGAAAAAGAGATTGATGCAGCAAACTAATCCTTCTGCATTTCAGGTACAAGGGGGACAGAATAAACCAAATTTTGTCAAACCAAGACCTTCTTGTACACATTGTGGATTATCTGGTCATACAGTTGATAAATGCTGCAAGATTCATGGCTATCCTATTGGATGGAAACCAAAAAGCCAAAGACAACAGAAGTTTAACACTCCAATCTCTGCTAACATGGCTTTGACAGATTCTATAGCAACCACTGAGTTGGGATTTGATCTATCTAAAGATCAAATTCAACAATTGGTTTCATACTTCTCTGCAAAGCTGTTGCCACAAAGTGCTGCTCAAGGAGATACAATCGCTGAGATCTTGCCATCACAAATTCAATCTGACTCAAATCTTGCTAGCACAAGTGCTACCAACATATGTCAAGTGACTGGTAAATTCTATCCTCAGATATTTTGCACTATGAAAGGCAACAATGATTCCTATTTCTATTCATTAAACACTATAATGAATATGAATCAGTGGGTTGTTGACTCAGGAGCTACTCATCATGTGTCTTATGATGATAGAATGTTTCAATCTCTAAAACCATTATCTGACACTGAAGTTGAGCTACCAACTGGTTTAGCAGTGAAGATTGTTGGTATAGGATCTATTCAATTGAGTGATACACTCATTCTGAACAATGTCTTATATATACCACAATTCAAATTTCACTTGCTCAGTGTTAGCTCCTTAACTCGGAGTTTGAAAATTGGTATTTGGTTTGACTCCTTTGGTTGTGAAATCCAGGACCATACAAGGGTGTGGACGATTGGCAAGGGTAACTTGGTTTCCAATCTATACTTCCTGTATATGGGGTCTCTTTCTACAACAAAAAATTCTCAGATCATCTGCAACAATGTCATCAATACTATGGAATCATGGCACAAGCGCTTGGGAGATCCCTCTGAACAAAAGCTAGAAGAATTATCTGGATCTTTGTCTATCAGTTTTCACAAGAATAAAGCTTCAAGTCAGTTTCATTGTAAGACTTGCCATACGGCTAAACAGAAGCACTTGCCGTTTCCTGTACGACAAAATATATCCAATAAAATCTTTGATTTGGTACACATTGATACTTGGGGTCCTTTTGCTACAAAATCTCATGATGGATATAGATATTTTTGACAATAGTGGATGGTCATTCAAGAGCTACATGGGTTTATCTACTCAGAAACAAGTTTGAAGTTATCACAGTGTTTCCTGCATTTCTTCAAATGATTGAAACACAATTTGGAGTCAAACTAAAAGGAGTAAGATATGATAATGCAGCAGAGTTTAATTTCACTCAATTGTTCAAAGACAAAGGCATTGTTTCATATCACTGATGCCCTGAAACACCTCAGCAAAATTCAGTGGTTGAAAGAAAACATCAACACATACTGAATGTTGCTAGATCTTTAATGTTTCAGTCTCATATTCCTCTGGAGTATTGGAATGAGTGTATATTGACTGCTGTATTCATCATCAACAGACTACCTTCTTCAGTTCTTAAAGGCAAAACTCCTTTTGAGATCCTACTTCAGAAACCTCTGGATTATCATTCTTTAAAAACCTTTGGATGTTTAGCTTATGCTTCCACATCTCCTAAACAAAGACATAAATTTGCTCCAACAACAAAGGCTTCAGTCTTTCTGGGATATCCTACTGGTTACAAAGGGTTTTAATTGCTTGATCTTGAAACCAAAGATATATTCATTTCAAGACATGTTCAGTTCTATGAAGATTTATTCCCTTTTGCAGATGGTCAAATATCAGACAATATGAAGCAATGTTTTCTGGATATTACTCATAATGATGATATAAGTTTGCAAGCCACAAATGAAATCGGTCAGCTTGACATTTCTAATGATTCACATCAAAATAAAGATGATGTTGCTAGCAGCTCAAGAAAGTCCAAGACACCAGCTTATTTACAAGACTATTACGTCTACAATACAAGAGGTGATTCTACTTCTTTATATCCAATGTCTGATTATATTTCATATGAGAAGCTCTCTACATCATATCAATGTTTCTTAGCTGCTCTTA
>OVAN01014333.1:0-12121 GCA_900406275.1 Anastatica hierochuntica | reverse complement strand
ATCCTTCATTGATTAATGTTTTAAAATTATATTTTTTTTTCCTAAGGACTCTTCATGAGTCTCATCATTGAAGTGATTTTTTCACTAAAAATCTTTAACTAATAAATCAACCAAATTTAAATCAACAAAATAAATTACAAAATGCTAAGGACTCCAATGGTAGAGCTCACCATTGGAGTTGCTCTTAGTTTCGATCAACTTCCCTCTCAATAATTTACATCATGTGGGGAAATCATAGCTCGTGGAAATTTCAGCGATTGATTAAAGTGTATATGGTCTTGGATGTTTGTTTATAGTCATGTTCACGCCAATCAATTTTGGATTTGTCAACATTATTATTACACACAACTTGCCATTGACCATTCAACACATCAGCAATCAACGGTGAATTACCCAAAAAACACATTTATACAAATCTATTACTACCTCATACAACTTTTTGGATCAAGTAGTAACACAACAATGTTTTTCCTGTCTTCTGTTTCTTATGTCACTAATTTCAAGTTCGTTTCAATATCTTTATTTTGTATATTCTTTTTTTATATTTTTTGGCCTTTCTTTGTCTCGATGAGTCCATTTGCTTTTTCCTTAAAAGAATAAAACAAAAAAAAAGAAGAAGAAAATATAACGTTCGAGTGTTAAAAGTGAGACCAGCTCAAAAGACACGGCTTTGCGTTCTCCTTTTTGTCTCTACAATTATTCTTCTTCTCTGAGCTGTAAGCAAAAAGATCAATTGTCTCTCGAACTCGACGGCTTCCATGGAAGATTACGGCCGTCAACGACCATATGTATACGAAGGAGGGATGCAGATTCAGCCTTACCAGGGCGGCGGTCCGGGAACAACCAGTGACTTCAGGAACTATAGCGTATTGGAGAACAACATCTACTATACGAAGAAAGTGAAATCGATAGGGAGATCGAAGTCGTGGGGAATAACAGACCCGGAGCTTCAGAGGAAGAAACGGGTCGCGAGTTACAAGATGTATAGTGTTGAAGGCAAAGTCAAAGGCTCTTTTAGAAAAAGTTTCAGATGGCTTAAGCAGAGGTACACACAAGTCGTCTACGGTTGGTGGTGACCAAATTTTCTACTTTTTCTTCCTTTTTTTTCTTCTTATTGTTTTGATTTTCTCAAGTAATATGTCTCTTTCTCTTATACATCTCTTTGTGTTGTAAGCTTAAATTTAACTATTATTGGCTTCATTGCCACAAATTATTTTATGATCATTCGTATACACAAAAGTAACAACACTGGAAATTTGATGCCATTTCTCTAGGATTGTGTAAGGTCTCTTCTGCTCCAAGTTGGTGAGATATGATCCATTCTTGCTTTTCAAAAAAGTATTTTGCGTTTATAGGTACTTTTAGAGAAGTTATTATGAATATAGATTTATTTTTTTTTGTCCTCGAATACACCAAACATTAGTTAGGCCGGTGAAAAAGGTTTGCGTCGAGGTTAAACCAAACCAGAACCTACGTCGCTAACGTGGGAAAATCAAAGAACCTCGTACTCGTGCCCCTTTTGCAAGGGCATCGACACGGACAATAGATAATCGGAGAATAAGAATCAAACTAAACTCTGAAAACCTATCGCGAAGTGATAAGAAAAGGTCCAAATCCGCTCTGAACGCCGGCCAGTCCGCTGGGTTCTCCGTCATTACGATAAGAGAGGAGCAGTCTGTCTCTATCCTGATAGAAGTGTATTGTCTCTCCAGTAGACATGTCATTGCCCATAGAAGGTCGTCAAACTCGGCATGAAGAGGTGAGAGGCTTCGTCGACACCCTTGCATACCCAGAAGATAACTCCATCCTGGATCCCTTAGACACCATCCCAAACCACTCACTGGTCCGCTGTCTACCCAAGAGACATCGACCTGACACGTGAGGGGTTGAGAAGTTGTCGAGGGCATAGTCGAAAGGGCTTCCAACATACAAGCTTCCTCTTCCTCTCCTTCATCTTGTTGGTTCGCTTCTCTTAGGGTCGCTAGCTGAAGGGTATCCAAGGAAGAGATATTCTTCCCATTGAAAACCTTCTCGTTCCTTACTTTCCAAATGTACCAAATGATCCAAGGGAAAAGATCCCATTCTTTTTCTGATAAACCCGAATCTTTGGGTCTCCAAAGGAGGTAATCCATATTTCGGTAAAAGGAGGTACTCATGAAGAAACCCGGAATTGTGGGCAAACTTGAGAGTGCCCAGACTTGAAAAGCTGGTGGGCATTCAAAGATAAGGTGGTTTATCGTTTTTTCGTTACCACTGCATCTTGGACAACTACGGTCCGTACCTAAATGGCGAAAAACAAGATTCTGACACGTAGCCACACATCCTGAGAGCGCTTGCCACATAAAATGTTTCATCTTCTTTGATGTCTTCACTTTCCAAACTTGGTTTTTTAACACAGTGATGCTTGGTTCAAGGAGTGGAGGATGTTCTAATGTAGCTCTCATCTTACTCGCTATCTCATATCCTGATATCACCGTATAAGCACCAGACTTCGTATAGCTCCATGCATATCCATCTTGTGTGAAAAGCCGGCTCGGTCTCAATCCAAGGATTAGTGGAATATCCTCAGGATGGAATAGATCTCTAAGTCTCGCTTTGTTCCATCCAGTCGAATCTTGTAGTAATAGATCATTCACTAGTAAAGATGGATCTCGATCCTGGGATCGGATAGCAGGTCGCGCCGGACGGGCCGGGACAGTTGGGATCCACTGTTCATACCACACAGTTGTATTACATCCCGATCCAATAGTCTTTCTCAAACCTCTAAAAAGGAGGGGTCTTGCAGCAAGGAGACTTCTCCACCCATAGGATGGGGAACGAGATTCATAGACCTCCAACGGGGATGAGTATCTATAATATTGGCCTTTAAGGACCCGAGCCAATAGAGAGGATGGAAAGTGAAGAAGACGCCATAACTGTTTAGCTAGAAGAGCTAAATTAAAATCATGTAGATCTCTAAATCCCAGGCCACCCAACTCGTGGGGAATACAAATCTTATCCCATGCAATCCAGTGCATACCATTGCTGTTGTTTTTGGAGCTCCACCAGAAGTTAGAGATAACACTATTGAGTTTCTCTATGATACATTGTGGAAGGAGGAAACACGACATAGTATAGGTCGGAAGCGCTTGCGCCATAACTTTGATCAAAACCTCTTTTCCCCCTTTGGAAAGAAACTTAGAGGTCCAAGTGTTAACCCTGTTATTTAGTCTCTCTTGAACAAAAGCAAAGACTTTCTTCTTAGAGCCACATATTTGTTCAGGAAGTCCCAAGTATATCCCCATACCCCCTTCTTTATTTATGCCAATCAATGTTTTGATTTGTCTCTTGGTATATGAGTCCACCGTTTTCCCAAAGACAATGGAGGATTTTGAACGATTTAGTTGTTGGCCTGACGCCTTTCCATAGGTGTCGAGTATTTTAAAAATCTCTGCAGTTGCAGGAGGTCCGCCTTACAAAAGAACAGACTATCATCAGCAAAGAGAAGATGTGAAACTGGGGGGCTCCCTCGGGCAATACGTAAGCCTGTTAGGCGTCGCTCCACCTCCGCCCCGTTTAGGAGGGATATAAGGGCCTCTGTGAGGATAATGAAGAGAAAAGGTGATAGAGGATCTCCCTGTCTCAGGCCTCTTGATGGCTTTATACACCCTTTCGCCTCCCCATTTATCAATACTTGGTATGAAACTGAGGAAATACAAAACATTATCCACCTCACCCATTTTGGGTGGAAACCAAGTTTTAGCATCGGAGCTTCAAGGAAACTCCACTCCACCCGATCATAAGCTTTACTCATGTCTGTCTTTATTGCCATATATTTGGATTTACACATTGAACTCGTTCGCAGGGCGTGGAAGTTCTCTTGGGCGAGTAGGATATTATCAGTGATTAAACGTCCAGCCATAAAGGTCGATTGTGTCTCCGAAACCAGATTCGAGAGGGATCGCTTGAGTCTCTTGCATAGGAGCTTTGAAATGATCTTGTAACTCACATTGCAAAGGTTGATTGGCCGAAACTCTGACATCGCCCTAGGTCTCTTCGTTTTCGGGATAAGGCATATATTAGTCTGATTTAGCCTAGGATCGAATCTTTCCGATGTAAAGAATTCCTTAACCATTTTTACAATATCTTGGCTCATCATTGGCCAGAATCTCTGGTATAACCGACTTATCATCCCATCAGGCCCCATAGCCTTGTCAGGATTAATATCAAACACTGCTGCTTTAATTTCTTCAACTGACGGTTCACAAACTAGTGTCTGATTCGTGGTATCTGGTACTTTCGCGGTAATGAACCGGAGTGCTTCATCAAAATTACTTGGTCGTGAAGTGGAGAAAATGTCTTGGAAATATTGTGTAGCTATTCTTTCGATTCCCTTTGGGTTCTCTACCAAAACCCCGTTTGTATCCTTAAGTCCAAGTATACGGTTCCTGGCTCTACGCTGCTTTGTTGTAGCAAAGAAAAATGCAGTAGACCTATCTCCCTCCTTGTCCCATTGGGCCCTGCTCTTCTGTTTCCAAAATAAGTCTTCTTCTCTAAAGGCTTCTAATAGGCTGCATCTCAGAGCTTCTACCTCTTCCGCTATCGAATTATCGATAGCTTGTGCTTCATCAATTTTAGCTTTAAGCTCCTCAATACGGGTTGCCGCATTGGATTGGTTTAATTTCTTCCATGTGGAGCTATGCTTCCTGCAAGAGACTATTTTGTTATGGAAATCTCGATTACTGGATGGATCAAAGCCACCCCACCCTCGTTTAACCGCTTCTTGAAACCCAGGTTTTCCAATCCATCTCTTGTCAAATTTAAAGTTTCTTCTCACCGACCATGACCCAGAATGTATTCAGGCAAGAACTGGTCTGTGGTCTGAACCCCAAACTTTCAGGTACTCCACATTTGTGTGGGAGAAAAGGTCATGCCAAACTTTGTTTCCAACTGCTCCGTCTATTCGACACTTGACTTTCCCATTGCTTCGCCTTCCTACCTAGGAGAGAAAACTGCCCTTAAAGGGGAAATCGATCATACCACAGTGGTCGAGCATAGTCCGGAAGGGTATGAAGGAAGATTCTGGTCGTCGTTTGCCACCTCGCTTTTCATGGTTACCTAGGATCTCATTGAAATCTCCTATCATGAGCCAAGCGTCATTGCGATTCAGACTGAACCGTGTTAGACGTTCCCAGACTTCCTCTCGCTACTTTACTACCGGATCTCCGTACACGAAAGTCATATAACTTTTGTGTCCCTCAATTTTTGTCTCAACGTCGATCATACGATTATCCGAATAAACAATAGTAACTGAAGGATCATCCATATAAAATAGTGCTAGGCCTCCGCTTCGGCCCCTCGGTTCCACAGTACAAACATGATCATAGCCAAAATAAACTTGCATATTTTGCAGAAAATGACGATTATTCTTAGTCTCTGATATAAATAAAAATCTAGGCGAAAAACAACGATGTAATTATTCCAGATGCTCCTTCCTCAAGTCGGCTCCCGCCCCTTGACAGTTCCAGGCAACAATATTCATTTTTCTTCTTCAATATAAAGGATTTTCATAATTAAGTTAAAACTTCTCCATTATGGAGGACATATGATGAAAGATGCAAAACCCATTAGAAGAATTGTTATCTTCATAAAACATTAACCTCGGCATCAAGCCGAAAATTGTGCAAATAGATTATATGGGCTTCAAGCCCAAGGGAAAAAGGGGCCAAGATCTAGCCCACAACAAGGGAGCTCATCTTTGAGAAGTACAACCCTAATTTCTGGTTTTGGATAGCGAGCTAGTCCGTCGTTGGTCTTGAGGACACCGGTAAAGCACACCACCGAGTGACGTATTGCTCTTAAGGCCGGCTAAGTAGCAATTATCTAGAAGAGTCAAACATTACACCCAACAATGGGGAAACCAAGTAAAAGTTTTTAAGTCTCGTGGCAAAATCATTGTGAACCCAAAGAACTTTATCCCGAGCACGTTTTCTTCTCTGGAGAAACTCTTAGTACCGAAGACTGCTCAATCTAATGCAAGACATTCGCCAGTGAGCTCAAGACTATCGCAAGGTTCGTAAGCTCAATTTCCTTCAGATCTAAGATGTCCTTTATTTAAATCAGCTCCGTGGAAGCGAAGGGATGAACTATGCCTCGGGAGGAACTATGCCTCTTAAAAAGTTTTGGTCGAGATCCGTGGTGATGGAAACGTGGCGGAGAGTAGATTCAAGAGCACACCGGAATCTTCCTCCATGGCGTCGACAAGACTCTTCACAGCAGCCTGAGATGCGGAAAAAAAACTCTCAAGAGCTGGATGATCTTCAGATTGATGTCAGCGTCGAAGAGCAAGGGTTGAGACGTCGAGATTCGTCCAGATCTGGCCGGAAGAATTGTTCACTAGGCGCAGCGTGGACTTCCTCGCCTGAGCAGCGTTTCGGATACAGCGGAGAGCTCTCTGAAACTTAACGTTGGTCTGAGCTCTAACCAGTGCCTCCATACTCCGAAGAGTAGCCGCCGCTTGCTTCCGTCTTCTTTTTGTCAAACGAGTGAGCTCAAATTGAATTATAGAGATTATTATGAATATAGATACTTTTGGGTTTTTTACATACTTTTTCACGTTGTCAAGATAACTCTTGACCAATATACACCTGTTGGCAGTTCATAAAAACTGGAAAACCATAAGGCATACCACTCACAATTTGTGTTAAGCTGTTTTTTTGGTTTTGGCATGTTTCAATTTAGACCATTGATTTCGTAATTGATTCTACAACTCACGAATCACGATCACTAGTCTAACTATTTAAAAGAAGCTCATTCTCCACTTAGAACTATGCCACATCAGCTTTTTAAATGAGCCATTTTCTTTCGCCATCTCAGCATTTAACATCAACCTATTTTCGCTTAAAACTGCATGTTGTTTTAGAGAGCTTACCACATCAGCGAGAGAGCTCCCTCTTTTGCCACGTTAACTTCTTCACTTGACGCAACACACAAAATATTTTCCCTCAAAATCGTAAAAATAATTACATAGGGTTTGACCATCCATTGAACTTCCCACTAAAACGCTCTCCTCATCCTGCAATTTCGTCGTAACTTAAATGTGATTTACTTTCCTCTTCAATCCTTTTAAGCAGATCCTCCTCCTTTATTGTCTTCCATAGTTGAATTTTAATTCCATTTCATGCCCAGACAAAAAGTAGCACATAGTTGAAGTCGAAGAGATTCGGCGCAGAAAGCCATACAAGGTTTGTAAGCTGAAATTCAAAAATAGCTAAAGATATATTGACATCGTTTCTCGATGTCCCTGCAGTTATACAGACCAATGGCGTTGTATCTTCTTCTGAAGCGAGATCAGTCACAGAAAAAGCTTCAAAATAGTCATTGTTCTTCAGATTGAAGCAGCGAATGGTAAATCTAGATCCTTGAAAGTTTTTCCACTGACAAAAAGTTGATTCATTTTGCTTACATTTTTCTCTGTTTGGTGTTATCATCTCTTCTCCGTTGAGAAGGCGAAGCCGATTGCGGTTATGATTCATGTGTCGATGTACACAATTTCAGGATCAATCTCGCTCGCCCTATCTTCTTGGACCATTCATAAAGTCGATGGTGTACAGCCTCCAACTTTGGATTCATAGTAAAAGAGAGTCTTCACAAAAACGAACGAATGAAAGAAAAGCCACAAGCATGTGAGTTAACTTTCCTCAGTTTTGACTCAAAATGCAAGATCAGAAAGGTTTGATTTTTTTTTGCTTTCATCGTTGCAATGTTCGTATTTATAATTTCGTTAAACTCTTGAACCTTTTACACCACAAATCATAACTTCTCTGTTTATTATGGAAATGTGAGTCATAGTTATGGCAATGTTCTAGCAGTGTAGAGTTTGTATATCAATATTGTGGTCTAAAAGAATATTGGCTTCTCTAATTCGATTTTTTCTCTGTGTAATGTGTTGCAGGTGAGGATCCCGAATGTGTATGCAACGGTTCTGTCAATGACGGGTAGTCGGATGGGAGTCATGGGATAATATGTGGATGATCACTAATATACATTGTGTTGGTATCAAGCCCAGTTTATAAAAAACATGTTGCAGCTCAGGCTGCAACGTCTATAATGACTGTGGTGGTAGCTGCGAGTGAGGAGGAGAAGCTAGAAGCTGCATGGGAGTTGCAATCCCTACAATCTTCTCACTGTGAGTGGTTTGTGTGCGACGATCCAAACACATACACTAGGTGCTTTGTCATTCAAGTAAGATGTTTTCACATTCTTACCTTCTATAAAGCAAATCCTCTGTTTTCTCAAATTCTGATTCTTAATGACAAAATTTCACAACGCATTGATTCTGCAGCTTCTTGAAAAGCAAACCTTCTTCGAGCCAACTAAGTTTGAGGTAAAGATTATAATTTATATTTCACTACAATTGATCACATTTGGTTCACCGTTTGTGTTTTGTGGCGGTGAGAAGATTCTTGAGAAACTCGGTCTTGACGAGAGTCATGTTCACTGTGTGATGATGCATAGAGATATCGTGACAACAAAAATGTAAGTCTTTAGTGTTTTTTCCGTTTTGCGGTTGCATGTTGAAGTTATGGCTTAGGGTTCAATTGATAGAGTATGCTCTTACTAATTGTTTGGTTGTGTTTTACTCTCTTTTTGTAGACGTTGTTGTATTCACCGATGGGGAAAGTATTTATTCTATAGCCGAGTGAGAGCGTTATGCAACCTTGGCTACCGCTGGGAAACGCTCTCTACGTTTTAGACAAGAGTCATGAAAGCTACTCTCCCACGGCGTTGCATGCTTTTCCGAACAGCCCTCGCCCGCTTGAAATGCTGAGTCAACGTGTGGCTTATTGCTCGGAAGGTTCGGTCTTGAGGGACCACGACTCCAAAAACTACGTCAAAGCCGTGAACAGGTAACACAAAAACTCACCGTTAGGAAAGTTAGGAGTGAGAGGAGTGTTTGGCCGGTGCTAACGTCAGGAGGACGTGGATTGGACGAGACGTTGAGTTGATCACCTTTAGGAGAACATGAAAAATAAAGAACAAAAACCTATAGAAGGAAGAAACCAAAGATAACAAAAAAAAATGAAGATACCAAAGAAAAGGAAAAGATCGCCCAAAAAAATCATAGCAATTTTGACCGAAAGTAACAAATAAATAATAAGAGAAACGAAACATAATGAAGACAAAGAAGAAACTGAAGAACAAAGAAGATGAAATAAAATAAAGATGAAGAGCGAAGAAACTTACGAGCATGAAGCAAAAAAATGTTCAGGCATTAGTCAAAGTGTATGATTGTATTTTTGTTTTTGTTAGCTATAATTGGTCTTTGGGTACCTTCGGGTGGATAGGTTGGGAGACTTGCTCATCTTTTTAATATTAAATTACAATAAGTGTTCTCTTTATGAAATCTTTTAGATATAATTAATTTTGTATAATAAGATATTTAAAAATAATATACTGAAACAAGAAAGTTGAATATTTTTATTATTAAAAAATCATAAAGTAACGAAACATTGTTAATCTTGCAAAATTTGTTAGGATTATGCTCTAAAAATTTTGTCATATATATAAAATATATTAGGATATTATTATTATTATTATTTAAAGAATAATAGAGTTACATGTATAAAATATACATATAAAATGTTAAAAATTATATATAAACATTCAAATGAAATATTATGTAAATAAAATCTCAAAAGACAAAGTGAAAGGATATAAAAAATATAAAATTGAAATATTTTATTTAAAATATATAAAGAAATTTAAGGAACTAATAAAAGCGTCAAATTTTGTAAAGAAAAGCAAAAATAGTTCGTAGATATGAGATTTTTGAGAAATATTCTCATATTATTAATGTTATTTTATTCTTATACAATAAAACTAGGTTTTAAAAATAAACTATATTCAAAAATAAACTATATTCAAAAATAAAATATAGATTATTTTAGAGGCGGTTATGCTAACTTTATCGAATATGCTAATATTATATCGGTGATTCGTAACGATATGGAAGAAAGATATATAAGTGATTATATTTCAAAAGATAGATAACTAAATAAATTTATCATCAATGTAAAACAGTTAAAAAATTCTCTTAAGGATGTTCGACAAAAAAGGATATTTTATAGAAAGGATTTTTTATAAATTTGTGATAATCAAAATAAGTATTGTAAAACGTAATTTATAAAAAATACAAACTAGAAATTTTTGTTTCTTATAATATTTTTATACTAATGCATTTAAAATAAAAGACGTATTAAAAGGGAAGAATATAAAATTCTAAGTATACCTAAAAAGAGAACGATTGTATATTAATGTAATGCATTTGTATATTTGTTAATATGTAATAAATATAACTGAGTGCATCACAAAATATTTTAGATTATATTTAAATTTTAAAAATTTTTAAATTTATTATACTTCAAATATTTCAAACATAAAATTTTGCGGAACTAATGTCGCATGTAAAAATTTGGAAGCAAAATAACATCGATAATTTTCACTCAATAATATTTTATTGAATTTTTGAATATTAAATTAATTAAAAATTGCATAAATTGTAGATAGAAGTGTAAATCTTTCTTACATACAAATATTTGCTAATAGCATGCAATTTAAACTACAAACCTAAGCACTTTTTTTAAAAGTGAATGTAGCAATGGTAAGAACGCTCTCTATGTGCAAAGAGCAATAAATTTTTTCTCCAAAAAAAACGAAAGATCTGATGACAACTCAAACAATGCAAACAAAATATATAACACTAATCCGCGCGTAGCACGGAGTTTCCTCTAGTAGTGGCTAAAACATTACATTCAAAGGATTAGAAAAAAGATTAAGCATTGGAGAGCAATTTAATCGTGTAGCCTATGTTCACTACCTTTCCAGCCTCAGATCCTCCTGAAAAGAAAACACAGACGGTTAGATTCAGTATATTGATCCAACCACCAATCATTTTCTTTTTCAAAGAGAATTACCTCTGTTGCGATGTTTTAGCTTTTTACGCTTCTATTTTGTCTTTCCTGACTTCTTCTTTCGTCTTCAGAACACACTGCCAATTTGGATCTTCATCAAAAATTTTGGTTAAATTGACAGAGAGGGCACCACTGGTAAGTCGGCCAGCCAAAGTAGTTTTTCCAGGTTTAACGAAAACCACATTCATGCCGAAGGATCTTAGTTGATCGATTATCGCGCGGAACCCCTTATCGGCTGAGAAAAAGACAAGTTGACGGCATGGGTAATCATTGTTCTCCATTCTTCTATAAAGTATCTTGAGGCAACGAAGGATAAACGCATCCGCAATCTGTAAATGAGGACTATTATCTAGAATATCTTCCTCGGCATCAAATACCTTGTAAAGTTCAAAGTGTCCTTATACTTGCACCTCACTCATCCTTCCTCTCCTTTTGTATTTTTTTCCTCTCTCCTCCTTTCAATTTCTCTTTTTCTTTTGTTGTTTTCTATTTTTTTTGTTTAAAAATTTTTTTATTATAACTTAGAATACGAAAAAAATTTTCTTTTTTTGCACATATCATAACTTGGATTTTTAAAATCGGAAATATATTTAGTTATGAAATTTATAATAATGTTATACATTACTTATTTGCAAAATTGTATTTCTTTTTTATAGTAATACAACTTTTATATATTGTACACTTTTTCATTCAATTTTTTATCACAAGTGCATTTAATAGTTATACTAACTTAAAATTTTATTTATCTTTCTTTACGTAATTTCGAAATAGTAGTTTTATTTTTTTAGTAGATCTATTTTTTCGTATTTTATCAATTTTAACTCATTGGTTCACAATTTTGTTTTTTTTTTTTGGATTTTGGGTTCACAAAGTACATACTACCGAAAACCCTACCAGTGATTATTTTAGAGGTGGTTATGCTAACTTTATCGAATATGCTAATATTATATCAGTAATTCGTAACGATATGGAAGAAAGATATATAAGTGATTATATTTCAAAAGATAGATAACTAAATAAATTTATCATCAATGTAAAACATTTAAAAAAATCTTTTAAGGATGTTCGACAAAAAAGGATATTTTTTAGAAAGGATCTTTTATAAATTTTTGATAACCAAGATAAGTATTGTAAAACGTAATTTATAAAAAATACAAACTAGAAACTTT
>OVAN01014332.1:0-12123 GCA_900406275.1 Anastatica hierochuntica | reverse complement strand
TTCACGTTATCTATAGAGATATACTTCTCATTCTGACATTTTCGACAAGGGAAGAAGATTTTACTGTTCTCCTGCGCTAGAGGGTTACTAGTTGTCTTGTAGATGAATCCCCGCAGAACATCACAGTACTCTTTTGCAACTTCACCGGTATTTGGGTCCTTATGCCGATACATCCATCCTCGCAAAGCGAAAATTTCGTGCTCCAAAACCGACATTTTTTTGTTTTGTTATTATTATTTTTTTTCGAATTGTGACTTGGTGAAGATTATGGGAGGGTGGAGGGTTGTATTTATAAAAAAAAATTTGCTATTGATTTGCTTGGAAATTGCGAAAGCCATGTTTGCTAGAGAATTGCTACGAATTTGCTAGGAATTTGCGAGTAAAATTTTCCTCGCAAATATTAGTTACTCTTGTTAAAAATGTTTATTTTCATAAATTTTGGACCACATTGCGAGGGAAAACATTTCTCTCACTCTTTAGTCGCAAACCCTCGCAAATTTGCAATAGAAAAGGTCAGTCGCAATTTACTCGCAAAATTTGCGACCAACTTGCGAGTAAAACGTTTTCACTCACTTGTTACTAGCAAATCACTCGCAAATTTGCGAGAAAACATATTTCCTCGCAAATCAGTCACAATTTTGCGACTGACTTGCGAGAAAAAAATTTCCAAGCAAATTTGCGAGCAATTTGCGAGTGAAACAATTGTCCTAGCAATTCACTCGCAAATTCCATGCAAATTTGCGAGTGCAATTTTTCCTCGCAAATTTCTCTCGCAAATTGACTATTTTTTTGTAGTGAAGAGACAATCGAAACGAGATTCGAAGGAGAAGATGATCAAGAGGACGTGGTCTAGTCAACCGTGGGCGAGGAATGAAGCTCCACCGCCCAATTCATGGTGTCCGCCGAGACCGACCTTCAAGAAGGACGCCAGTAGGCCTAGTGGGTGTTGAGAATCAATCCTCGCCATCACCCGGGATATCTGTCGAGTTTTTGAGGAGGTGGAGTTCCGAATGTCGAAGGTTGGAGAGGATGCTGATTCTCCGCCTCGTGGTTTCTTTACGTGCTACGAGGCGCATTTGCTGTTTTGTCGACTATCGTTTCTCATTATGGGGATCATAGTCCAGTTTTTGGACCACTATGGTTTATCAATCAGTTAGCTCTCGCCCACCGGTCTCCAACAACTTGTCGGACACTTGGTTTTGGGTTACGAACGAGGAATGGATCTAAAGATCAACTATCTAGTGGTGTTTTTATCTCTGACGGCCACAAGTTTGCCGCTTTGGTATTGCCTCAAGCCGAGAAACCATATGTCGGTGATCCGATCGTTTACGTCCAATTTCCATAATTGGAGCAAGCGATACTTTTTTTGTTCGTTTAGACAGTGCCTCTGTCGAGGACGAATATGTTTCTTCTTTTAGGCGTTAATGGGGTCCTGCGGATATCGCTTTTGATACTCTGATCGTTTTTTTCTCGTTTGCCAATATATGATAATTCTTTTGTTTTTCGGTTTTGGATCCTCTTCTCCCACATCCGGAAGATACTTACGTTGTTAGGGACCTTTTTCTAGGCGGTCCGTTCCACTGGGGTAACTTTTCCCTGCAGCAAGTTCGCAACGCGGTTACGTATCACAAGAACAAGACCTAGCCCGACGCGATCTCGGAAGAGGAGCTAGAACCGAACATGACTGGCTTCACTCTGTACGAGATGCCTCCCGACTTGGAGAGGGAGAAGTCTCCCCGCAATGAGTGCGCTTCGCTAATAGGGGCGACGTTACCGAGGACAGGAGGGGGCCGTCCGAGGGGGCGTGGATCCACGATCTCCTCGGCAGAGATGGAAGCGGTCCGTGTCAACCTTCGATGCTGCTTTTAGGAAAAGAGTCTAACTTTGACGGCTTTCTTTCTTCTTTCGATGCTCCGACGCATAGACCCATGGCTGATGCGGGATTTGTTAGGTTGGGGCAATATGCGAAGGCCTCGTGTTTGTGCATGGGGGTTTGTTTTTGAGTGTATGACATCATTCTGTTCACTTAATTGACATCGCTCCTAACCTTTTAAAGGACTCAATTTTTGCAGGGTCTCCCCAAGATGGACGAGGCCCTTAGGGCGAGCAACTTGGAGGCGCAGACAACTCGGCTCAAGGCCGAGAAGAAGAGAACTCCCACCTGAAAAGGGAGGTCGAAGCGGCTTCTCTTCGTGAGAAGGAGTTGGCGCAGAATCAAGCGTCGTAGGTTTGCCGTGCGTTTAGGCGCAGGAAACGTGAGGTCGCCTCGGTTGAGGCTGACCGTTCAGTTCAGTTTGCGGTGGATTTCGACCTCAACAATCCTTCGGAGAGTACCGCGAATGTCGTGGTTTGGCGGGTGCTTTGTGACGCACCCAGCTTTCCAACTACTCCTACGACTTCGAGATGGACAAAATGTCCAGCCACATGAAGAAATGCAAGGATGTTGGGTCTTCGATCCCGTCAATCAAAGAGAGGGTTCGCGGTCACTGGGCCCCGAATCTTGTTTCTCCTATTTTGGAGGAAGTTGGGGACATCGCTAGGGGCGAAAAGGACGCGGTGGACCGAAACCCGGAACCATTTAGCGCATGCAACTTTTTGATCTCTGGCTATTTCGAATACGATTCGTGAACAAGAAAATTTTGTACGTAGAGGGAGCATGTTCCCTGTTTTAAGTAGTATTTTGGCTAAGTGTTGCCACTTTATATCTATTTGGGTTGGTCGTGTGTAGCTTCGAAACCCCGTTATCTTGTGGTTTTAGTGTTAATAAATGTTGTTTTTATTTCGATCTGATAACGTATGAGTAGTGCTGCGTAAGTGGAGACAGATTATGAGTTGTCGTCTCATATCCATTCCATGAAGTATCGTTATATTCGTTGTTTGTTTCGGGTGCGAGTTTTCAAGAGACTTAGTCTTTCGGTTTTTATAAACACAAATATAGATGAAAAGACGAATTTTGGTATCTCGTATCGGTTAGATAATATATCTTGAGATGTTTGAGACTGGTGTGCTGGGTTTAGGGCAAGACCTAGGTTTACTCTCGATTTTAGGGCGTGCGGTGACTAACTTCGGCTTACGTTTCCCGTTTCGATTTCAACCTGGTTCCGTCTCGATATTAAAGTCTCTGATAAGTTCTCTGCTTATATTACTTGGATCAATCAGGGACTGAGCATCTCTCCAAAGACAATTTTTGAGTCGTCCGGAAGTGCTGACCAAAATTTTGGATTTCTTATATAGCCCGCTATTATCCTAGTCGGATGTACGAGAACCCATTCTTCGTGAAGAGCAGGTTAAGGTGAGTGATTAGTTCGTCTGTCGGGGCCAATTGATGGTTGCGAAATTGGGACACGTACTTGTTTTTTCCAGGTAGGGGTTTGATAGTCTAGCAACTGTTTTTTGAAGTTTTAGATTGAGTTTGGAATTATGCATCTCGGAAATTCGCGACGTCTCACTTTTTTCCGAAAGCTTTTCCGTTTTGTCGTTGAATGTGTCAATGAACACGTTATAGTCAAGATTCGTTAAGAAAGATTTTCTCGTATGATTTTCGTTTTTGTGTTATACGAAAAAAATGCAAAAATTTATTGCCAAAATCGGGTCGAAAAATTTTGAATACATAGTGTGGGAGTATACGAGTATACGTACACCCACTCTCCCCGTTTTTTAGAGAGGGGGACAGCTGAACTCCTCTTGCGAAGAGCTGTCTACGTACCTCTTTCGAGGATCAAGTCGTCTTGTAGTTTGATTTGTTGCCATAAGTGATTACTCGTTTGGCAGAGTTGCGTCGAACGTTTTAGTCTCGATGACTACAACTGCGTCGACGATTTCCTCCGGTGTTGAGGGCGTTGCTTTGTTGAGATTGTTGGGCTTGAAAGCTTGCTTGTTTCTTTCGGGCTGAACCGTTTCTTGAATTGACGACTCTGGCGCGTCTTTTTCCAAAGTCTCTTCGGCTGACGGCAGAGTTGTCTTCATTTGTTTGGTTTTGGCCATGGGCGTCATTGCGACTTGTCTTAGTTTATGCTCGGCTAGGAAGCAGAGTCGTGATTGTTTTTGGCATCTCCTGATTGTGGCGATTTCGTAGGGAATTGGGAATTTAATGCCCAAGTGGTAGGTCAATGGGACTGCCTTCATGGAGTTTATCCATGGTGTTCCCATGATCACGTTATAGATGGCAGGATGGTCGATGACCGCAAAATCGACAACTTTCATTATCTCCTTGGCCATCACCGAAAGTTTGATCGATTTGAGAGTCATCAAAGTTGTTCCTGAGAAACCTGTGAGTAGTTTCCCTGCGGATGTGACCTCAGATATGTCGATGTTCATCCTATTGAGGGTATCGCGGAAAATGATATTGACGGTACTTCCTGTGTCGATGAGGACCCTGACGACTTTGAGATCTTTTATGACGAGATCGATCATGAGAGGATCGTTATGGGGTTTGTCGATTCCGACAGTTTCGTATTCCTCGAAAGTGATGGTGTCATTTAGGGCGTCACTTGCAGAGTTCGTAGTGGAGTGACCTTTTGTTTGGTGAAACTCGCAGAAGATGTTCTCATCGTATGACATGTTCCGCGTCTAGGTGTTCCCTAACGTTCTACCTTGTTCGGACGGAGAATTGACAGCGTAATTGTGCGCCCCTGGATGTCTTCTCCCCGTGGTGGACATACTTGTTGTTAAGAGGGATCTTCTTTTTCGCTTTCTGTTCAGAGGTTAAGTCTTTCGAGGATGCCTTCGCGGGTTTGTCTTTTTGCGATAGAACTTTCATCTCTTCTCCGATGATATGAAGTTTGTAGCCTTATGAAGCGCATCCTGAATAGTCCACTTCTTAAACTTCAACTTGTACCAGAGGGTTTTTTCTGAGCGTGTCTACCGCCACCTTGTCACTAATCCTGCTGACTCTCGACATTACTATCATGAACTTGTTCATGACATCTCAGAGAGATTCATCTTCTCTTTAAAATAGGCTCCATAGATCAACGTCGGAAGTTTTTCTGTCCATAAACATGGAGTATTGTTTAAGAAACTCCGACAAGAGTTGACGGAAACTTCTGATAGAGTTTTGTTTGAGACGGGAGAACCATTTGAGGGCCGCTCCTTGGAGATGTTCGACAAAAAGGTGGCAGAAGCTAGGGTCTTTCTTGCCTTCCTTGAGCTTGGATCTCGCCATCGCGATCTGGAATGTTTGCAGGTGAGCTTTCGGATCGGAGGTTCCGTCATACATTGCGATTCTCACTTTCCTGGGATCCGAGACTCTGGTGTTGGTTATGCGAGGAGTGAATGGAGTTTTTCGAGCTTTGTCGAGGGGCCTATTGATCTCTGGAGCGGCATTGGTCACGTGGTGGATCTGAAACTTTACCGCTTTGACCTCTACCGTTGTTTTTGCGATGTAGTCACGGAGATCACAAATCTCGTCGAGATCGCCGCTGGTCTTTTTTTCGAGATGGTTGGCGTGTCCCGCAAATGGCTTTGGCCTGCTCCTCGGCCTGTTTCTCTTACTCTACCCAGAAGAAATTTTCCTCTTCTTCTGTCATGTGTTCGCTGAGCTGAGAGTCCTTCCGTGTTGCGCGACCCTTAACCCTTCTTTTATGTATGTTAGCGTCTTCATCCGTGGTATCGAATTGAACGCTGAAGTCCAGGTCAATTCGATCGACTTCACTATCCTCCGTTTCCTTCTCAAGATTTGGAGGGTCTTCCGCGTTATTTCGCGGTACGATAGGGGTGATTAGATTGGGGCTTTGTTCTGATGGATTTTCCTGCACGTTCAGGTAGCTCCACGCGAAATAATAGTTCTAGTCCTCGCGGTTAGGGTTTCAACCTGTTTAGCAATAGAGCTAGTCAGTTTGTTTTGTTCAGCCGACTTCTTTTCGAGAGTCGAGAACATCTTTTTGATCTCCTCGAACGCCACGATGTTTGCGTCAGCGTTGGCTGCGGTGTTGTTCGTCGTCGGAGTGTTTTCACCGTCGTTATTGGCATTGTCAACGTCACGAGATGGTTGATTTTTCTGGTCTTTTGTAGTCATATTCGATCTAGCGTTTTGCTGTTGCGAGTTCGATTGATCCATACCCTGAGCGAATATGCACCCTCCTTCTAGCGCCAAACTATAGGAACCGAAATTCGCACTGTCGATTTCCGTAATCCAAGGAAAGCCAGGAAACCCTAACTTTCCTTGAGGTCCTGGATTTCTGCTAAACCAAACAACGACAGATCAAAGTACGAAATAATAAATGACGAAATCAAAGTAAAAGGGAATTGAAAACAAAAATAAAGCAATAGAGATCTTATTCCGAACTGCGTTGAGCGTTACAACAGGTGATAAGCCGTGGCCACGAGAGCTGTCAGTGAGTATTCTTTTGTCTAACAACGTAAGACTTGTAAACCTAGTTAAGAAGCAACTCACTAACAAAAACAAAAATAAACCTAAAAGCTCTAAGTGTGGATTGTAAAGAAGTTTTTCTGTCCCCTTCGTTCTTCTTCTTAGCCCCTATTTTATATGACTTCGTAAGTTGATCTCGTTTCCTTTTTCGTCCAAGATTTGAGCATATCCTTCCGCGGAAATATTCCCTTTTTCGAGAATATTCTTTATTTTTACCATTTTTCCATATTTATCTCAAGAATTTGACTTTATTGTGTTTTTCTTTTATCTTTCGTGAAACTCGTGTAAATCGTTGATGCAGTTGGGCCAATTCTCGCTCCAGAATCGTAAGTGGACTTTTATCGCGTTTTGGGCCTTCCTGGACCATTTTGCGACTAAGTGGCTTTTACGATTTCTTTCGGAGAAATCGTTCTTCGTACGTTTACGCGGTGATAGTTTCGCGAAATGATAAGATCGATTGTATAATTAAGACAATTTCGGTGCTCGAGTTAACCGTTATTGTTTTATATGATCGATACGAAGTTTTCATGAAAAGAACAAGTCTTTACAATTATTGCCGCAAAAATTTAACGGAAACTCCAATCGAGACGAAACATGAGACAATCGAACCGAGATTCGAAGGAGAAGATGATCGAGAGGACATGGTCTAGTCAACTGTGGGCGACTAGAAGTTGTCTTGTCGTCCGGGGGACTAGAATTTAGGAGAGTCTAGTCGCCCAACGAACAACTAGACTTGACACAAGTTTAGTCGCCCGTTGGGCGACTAGACTTTACGAGTGTCTAGTCGCCCAACGGGCGACTAGACCTTACGAGAGTCTAGTCTTCCAATGGGCGGCTAGACTTGCCTTTGTTGGTATCGCTCGTATTTCCAAAGCGACAATGTTATTTGTCGTTTAGAGTGACTTCTTATCTCTCTGAAACTTTTTTATCGAGATCTCCCGGAGGTCGTTGATTTTGATATTCTCGCATTGAGTGACTAGACTTTGCGAAGCGATTGCTTATGGTTGGCTAGATGCAGAGCTTCGAAATTTAGTCGAGAGGAGATTGAATAGATTGCAAGAGCCTTAGAATTGATAATCCTCTTACGATTTTCATTCCCGAAAGAGAGAAAATGTTTTTGTACGCTTTTCAGGCATCGATTTCATTGTGACCATTTTTGGCCCCAACAACGCTCTGCACAGAGCATCCCGATTCTTCACTCTCGAGGAGGAGACTGATGCAATGGATAAAATCCACAAGAAACCTCATACCTATTCGAAGGTTGACCCTCAAGAGACGAAAGGTCCAGCCAAGAAGGGTAATTTCCGCAATAACCAAACCCAAGGTGAGCACTCATATGCAATCGATAAATCACAACAAGACAAACTCGTTGTGACAGCAAGCAAGGCTCCCTAGACCAAATCATTCGATGAGAACAAATTATGTTCTTATCACGAAAGGAAGGGTCATTCCACTGAATAATACTAGGACCTTCAGCATCAGCTGGCGACGAAATTCGCTGCCAGAGAGATAAAAGATGTAAACCTTAAGAAACATGTACCTTTCCAAACAGAGCCCCAAGGGAGGTTTCTCCCAAACGAAATAGGTCACTTGAGAACGAAACCAATTCGCCACCCCCGGCTCCTAAGAAAAGAACCGACATGATCCTTGGAAAATTTCCCGAAAGAAAGAGCCTCCGTATAGCGGCCCCGAAGCCTCTACCTGAAGGAATGGTAGCTGCCTTATTTGAAAAGGCCTCGAATTGACAATCTTTTGACTCAAGGGTCGACTATATTCTCGGAGGCTCAGACATTTGTCGAGAGATGTGAATTCGATTAAAGGCCACCTACGGAAGGCTAAGTCCAGTGTTCCATCAAGGCCATCCGAACAAGAGCCCAACTCTAAAATCTCCTTTTGGGAAAGTGAGACCCTAGAGCTCGATCGGTCTCATGATGATGCCTTAGTCATAACCCTTAATGTAGTTGGGTACGAAGTACCCAAGCTAATGGTTGACATCGGAAGCTCCGTTGACCTTATTCTTTATAACGCCATGAAAGAGGTGGAGATAGATGATTACGAAATCTCCGGTCAGAAAGTTAACCTTGTAGGTTTCTCCGGAGAAACGACTACTTATTTGGGAACCATCAAACTCCCAATGATAGCTGGAGGAATTCTAAAAATGATCAACTTCGTGGTGATTGAAAAACCAGCCCCATTCCATACAATCCTGGAGAGACCCTGGATTCATAAGATAAAGGTGGTTGCATCAACATATCACCAATGAGTAAAATTCCCAACCCCAGATGGAGTAGCTACGATCTAAGGTAGCCAAAAAATATCTAGAGCTTGCTACCGGGCAGGTTTCCAAATCATCAAGGAATTTACCTAATAGCAATTACAGTTTAAAAAGCAACAAAATATCTGAGGTCCCCCATGGAACCTCACCGAGCAAGTTTGCATCGAGAAAGCTCATCCTGAAAAATGCGTCTGCATCGGGTCAGAGCTGTCGTCCCAAATCAAAGATAAGCTTGTACGCTTCCTTAAATATAACGTCAAAACCTTTGCATGGTGCACTAGCGACATGAAAGGTATCAATCCATGGGTAACAACACAGAAGCTCAACGTAGACCTAACGTTTAAACCCGTAAAGTATAAGCGACGCAAGCTTGGCCATGAAAAGGCTCAAGCTGTCAACGACGATGTTGACTGATTAATGAAAGCAGACGAAATCCGAGAGGTCCATTACCCCGATTGGCTAGCCAACCCGGTAGTTGTCAAAAATAAAAACGGGAAATGGAGAACATGTATCGACTTCACTGACCTAAACAAAGCATGTCCTAAAGACAGCTTCTCATTACCTCATATCGATCGCTTGGTTGAAGCAATCGCGAGTCATCAGTTATTGTTCTTCATGTATGCTTTCTCGGGATACAATCAAATAATGATGGACCCCGAGGATCAAGAAAAAACCGCCTTTATAACGGAACGGTGGAACCTACTGTTATAAAGTCATGCCCTTTGTGTTGAAAAACACCAAAGCCACCTACCAAAGGTTCGTGAACAAAATGTTCGCCCAACAACTTGGGAAAACGATTGAGGTCTACATAGATGACATGTTGGTCAAATCCTCCAACGGAGATGATCATGTCAGTCATCTTATCCTCAATAAGTATGATATGAAACTTAATCCCGCCAAATGCAATTTTGGGGTGCCGTTTGGAGAATTCCTTGGGTACCTTGTAACCAAACGAGGAATCGAAGCTAAACCCAACCAGATAGCCACCTTCCTGGAAATGCCGTCAACAAGAACGACGAGGGAGGTACAAAGATTGACCGGACAAATTGTAGCCCTAAATCGATTCATCTCCCGGTGTACCGACAAATCCCTTCCATTCTAAAAACTCCTGCGAAACAACAAATAGTTTCGATGGGACGACGAATGTGAAGAAGCCTTCAACCAACTTAAGGCTTCCCTTTCCGAACCTTTGATACTTTCCAAGCCAGTCGAGGGAGAACCTTTGTACCTCTACATTGCCGTTTCCCCCGGTGCTATTAGCGGAGTATTGGTGAGAGAAGAGCAGAATGAACAGAAACCTGTGTACTACACCAGTAAAAGTTTGATAGACGCCAAAACGCGGTACTCGGTTATGGAGAAGCTAGCCCTGGCAGTAGTCATGGCAGCCAGAAAGCTCCGACCATACTTCCAGTCTCACTAGATCATTGTAATGACATCCCAGCCTTTACGCGCAATATTACACAGCCCTCGCCAATTCAAACGCCTCGCTAAATGGGCCATCGAGCTCAGTGAATACAACATAGAATATCGACCTCGAACCGCAAATAAAGCTCAGGTTCTAGCTGACTTCGTCATCAAACTAGCTACCGAATATGTCAACACCGACTCGATAGCCCCAAGATGGACCCTCCACGTCGATGGAGCTTCCTCGAAACAAGGCTCTGGAATTGGCTTAAGGCTAACTTCCTCAACGAGCGAAATAATCGAGCAATCTTACAGACTAGGCTTCAACGCTTCAAATAACAAAGCTGAATATGAAGCACTAATCGCAGACTTAAAATTGGCGATAAGACTCGGGATCCGAGTCCTATGTATTTCCTGTGTATTTACAATGTATTTCCAAAATAACATTAAATATGGAGACCCTTAAATATGGCAATAAACCCTCGTACAAACACCCGACGTCTTTTCCTATGAATTTACCATATCTAGTTCCATTATATAAGTCAAACTAAGTTTCAAACATTTACCAAGAGAACAAAAGCTTTATATCTGAATAACATCAATTCTACCAATATAATTATTCTTTGTAAAATATCATAAGTCCAAAAAATCTAAATAGCTTTAAATATGAACATATCATTTAAATTAAAACAAAGAAAAACCTCTAAAACATCATTTAAAATGGAACGGAGGGAATAACATTTTTCTTGTACAATAAATGCGGTGTACGCCATATACTGTATACCAATGCAGCGACGTTCCATATTTAGTAGTAACTGCCATTGATTAACGTCGTGGTTCCTCGCCATTAACTGCTTTTTCCATCTATATAAATGCTAAGCAACCACTTAATCCATAAATCGCTATACAAACAAATCTTCCAAACCATTCTCTCTCTTCTTCCCCTCTTCAAGTAAAATCTCAAAGAATGTCAGACAGATCGGGAAAATGAAAGGCGGAAGGATCTTCTCACGGTGGCTCTGTTACTCCAGCCAAGTACTAAGCCTTATTTGCAAAGGTGAGAGACCACATGCAGGCAAAGGAGAAGCAAAATGAGGTTGCAATCGAGTTTCAATGTCTTGCGGCGAAAAAAGAAGCGCTTGACGTCATGCAAGCCCTCATCCACAATAGTTTTGCGTTGGAGAAGTCCAAGATTGAAGCGGAGATTGATGCATGGGAGAAACGTGAAGCAATCGACTTCCCTGCAATAGATTGGTCAGAGATTGGAGAGGATGGTTTGGACAAGCCAAACTAGAATTCCACAATACCCAAGTATCGCGCTTTCTACAACCCCCGTGTCTTATCCATTTTATTGTTTTTCTTTTCAATTTCAATGTTTTGCGGATGATGGAAACCTAGTTGCATGTTTTTTTAAGTAAAATGTCACGTTGATTTATGCTTTTGATTTTAAAGTTTAATGATAATGTAAAATATTAATTTTATGAAATTAAATCTTTCCAATTATTCGTTAAATATCATCTTTATAACGTATGTTAATGTTTATTGAACTTCAATTGTAACGTGCACCAGGAATATTGTCGTATATTTATTGTAACTTAAACTAGGAATATTGTGGTATTCAATGAAAGTAATATCCCCCAAATCATAGGGTAGGAAACTTGTATAGTAAATATAAATATAAATATATATATATATATATATATATATATATTGTATACATGTAGTGGTCTACATTTAAAAACTGTAAGTTTGGAAAGATTTTAGCGCATTTTACTCTCTCTTCAAATTGTACCAACAACAACTCATTAAAGTTCATTAAATTGTACCCTAGCTTGTATATCCACCTATTTTCATGCGCTTTTAAATAGTTATAAACAAGTTATCCAACTCATACACTTCTCGAACAAATTTACCAAGAAAATATGTATCCACTACCAGATTTGCCAAATGACATCCTACACAGAATAATAATGTTGTTGG
Organism: Anastatica hierochuntica; assembly: GCA_900406275.1. Taxonomy (NCBI): domain Eukaryota; kingdom Viridiplantae; phylum Streptophyta; class Magnoliopsida; order Brassicales; family Brassicaceae; genus Anastatica; species Anastatica hierochuntica. The sequence goes on along the minus strand of OVAN01014332.1, from coordinate 97 downwards.
TAAGGAATCTGCTATCTTCCTCCAACTGTTTGTTCTCGCGGGTAAATGTCGGAGTTTTAAATTTGTAAAGACCTAACTACCGCTCCTAGCCCGCAAG
>OVAN01014331.1:0-12124 GCA_900406275.1 Anastatica hierochuntica | reverse complement strand
CCTTATTCATTAATAAAGTGGTTGATGTTTTTCCATTAGTTTCACAACAAATGCATAATTATAATACTTATTTTCCATAAGATAATGATAATAGGTTGTGTTACTTTATAAATTATTTATCAAAACTAATAATCCTTTTAAATTAGAAACCATACTTAAATACTACAAATGGAAGTAAGAGTGTTTAAATACTATACTCTATTGTTTTTAATAATACATTACATTTAATTCAGAATTTACAAATTTAAGGGGCACACTGTTGGAAAAATATAAATCCTTCTTAGGTCCCTGCTCTAAAATCTTTGGTTGCACCGTCAAGGATAAACGCTGACAAAAGCCTTACCTATACGAAGATAAAACGATGCTCTAAGAAACGAGGATGAGTGGCATCATAGAAAAGAAAACATGCTTTAATCGGCATGACTAACTCTACAAAAGAAAATCTACATGAATATAAGGAAATACGGATTTCTACAAATATCTCTCGGATATTCACTAAGAGAATATTAACCCTAAGTTCGACATATATATTCTACGACCTAAACACTTGACATAAGCAAAAAGTCTACAATTGAAACTAGAATTCTTGTTTTTATTCTTCTGTATATCCTGCTTTTACCAATGAGTCAGTAAAGAAATACTTCAAATTTTGCTTTCCGTAATAGAACAAACGAAAATACCTGAAATTTACCTTAACAAATGCTTGTAATACTTTTTTAATATCTCTTTTATAAATTTTCTGTAAAAATTATTTTTTTTAACTAATTAGACTATAATGCAAAATACGATTACTTGTTGTTTTCCGGAATACAAATTACATTGAGAATTGATTTGAGGTTGTAGTGTTGGAGAAAACATTTTCAAATTTGAGAATGAGCAAACCTCCAAAACGAAGTTGGAGATATCAAAATTTTCAATTCTATAGTTTAAAGTATAAACCTAAGTCCAAACAAAAAGTCTTCGGTTCTAGTCACAATAATAATACTCCCTCCGTATCATTTTAATTGATGTTTTAGGAAATTTTTTTGTATCAAATTAGATAATGCTTTGGATTTTCAATGCAAATTAATTGTGTTTTATATTTTTTAGACTATTTGTATTCTCTAAATTTGATAAAGAGAGAGTATTTTTTTTTTTTTGGTCACAGATAAAGAGAGAGTACAAATCAATGATAATAACCAAAGACCGGCATTCTGAACGCCACTTTTCTAGGAAATATATTCAATCATGCTCCTTCCCTTTCAAAATAATTGATGTTGTATAGAATAATTTCCGTTCTAAAATAATTGATGTTTTCAAATTTCTATATAAAATTTCAAAATTTTATTGACATTGTAGCAAATTATATTATGCTGTACTTTTTTATTACTTGAATTATTTGCAATTAATGATTTTTTTGTATAACGAGATAAATTTTCTGAAATATTGTATTTTTTTATTGCTGGTGCATTAACCATAAATATTGTTTAAAATGAAACAAATAAATTGTTTGATTGAACAAACATATAAAACGGTGGAGATGTTAATTTTATCTTAAAGATTCTCTATACAAAATAAAAGAAATTTTCCAAAATTTTAGTTCAATTATTTATTTAAAATAAATAAAAAATTTTGTTAAAATTAAAAAGCACAAAAATTGAAAATGGGAACAAATATTAAATTACGAAAAATATAGCCCAGTTTAAATTATTTAAAAAAACTAATTATTTTAATTTATTTTATCTTTAGTTTTGATATCAATGTTACAGATCTGGTGCTTGTCGCGAAAGTGGATTTTCCACAACAGATCTGAACCGAAGACTCGTTTTTGGACCCGTATACTTGTAATAATAACTCGGGCTCGTGTTTAGGTTTCATTAGGCTGTTTTTTGAGATATCTAAGCAAATCTAGAGCTTTGTTTTCAAAGAAGACAAATCAACTTTGTACTTTGGTCTCAGAAGAGTTTTGAACCCTTTCTCTTAATTTTATTCAATTACAATAATATTTTCCTTCGATTCATCTTGTGATTGTTTGTGTGAGTAGTTCCTTTGTTGGGTTTAAGGTTTTCATTAGGGGATTTCATGAATGTTGATTTAGGATTTTTTTGATTAGGGATTATCAATTGGATCTACATCTAGGATTGAACTTAATGATGAACTTAGCTTAATCACCTAGTTTCTATCCTTAAAATATTAAACGCACTGAAGGTGTTTGACTAAATGTCTGAATGAATCTTAGATGAACAAATTTTCTTAGACCAATAGAAGTTGATATTTAAGCTGTTTACGAACATATCAAGCATGATTGTCATGCATATTGAGGATTTAAAACTTATCGGAAGTTAGTGTTTAGAATCCTATAACATAGGGAGTCAACACTACAGAAGTAGGTTAATTATACATTTGTGATTTGAGTTCAAGATGGTTTAAAACTACGTTCCCTAATTAACAATTCAAATTAACAGTAAAATGATTTCTCTGAGAATAGCTTGTGCTCAACGCATTTTCTGATTAATTTATACCCATCGAATTCGTTTCTTTGCATGTTTTGTTTGCTTTCATTTCAATTTCATCACAACTATTTCTCTTTTCATCTTAGCCCATTTTTATCTTATTTCTCTACGTATAACCATTAGTCCTTGTGGTTTCGATCCCAAACCACTACATCGTTCTTTATTGTGCGCTTGTAGTAGTTTATCGGGTAAAAACCCGAGTTATCAAGTTTTATGGCACCGTCGTCGGGGACCAATTAGCCATCCTAAAATATTGGGTTATAGCGCATCTAAGGCATTTTCTTTACTTTGTTTAATCTTTTATTTTTCTTCTTGTGTGCTTTCAATTGCATAAACAAATCTCATACTAGGAGCCAAGCATCAAGCAATCTATTACTGTTTGAACAACATGGTCGTATAGAGAGACAAAAAAGAAGGAGAAAGCACTTGAAGCTACTTTAGAATCTGAGTTTGAGATTGCGGTGGGTGACAACATGGATAATCTCGAGATTTAGAACAATCCGCCGATTCAAGAAGTCTTTCAGGGACAGGATTCACTTGTTGTAGGTGGAGTTAATGCTGGTGTTAGTCTCAACAACCAACAACGAGCTGCAGTAGTGGGGCAGCCAATTGTGCAACAACTTTTATCGAGGCTAACTCTGGTACATTAAGACACTTATGAGGTGTTCTATGCGGATCAAGCTGGGATCTATCCACCTCCAATTGAAAGGAGAGACTTTGAGATTAAGATTGGCCTCATTATCTTGGTGCAACAAAACCAGTTTCATGGATTGCCAACTGAAAACCCAATGCACCACGTGAATAGATTCGAAGTCATATGCAATACCATTTGATACGATGGAGTGTCTGAAGATGTTTGAAATACAGGGTTTTCCGTTTTTCTCTAACGGATAAAGCTACAAGATGGCTGACCTCTCTCACACCTGGATATCCAACCACCTAAACAAGACCAAGACTGCATTTGTGGGACACTTCTTCACCAAGTCCAGGTCTACTTTCCTGAGAAACAAGATTCCAAGTTTTCGACATATTTATATGAAGCATGGGAAAGATTCAAAGAATACATTGTAGAGTCATGGGTACACCGGGGTGTATTTATTGAATATCTTCTATAATGGAGCAGAGGAGAGGTACCAGATCACTATGGAAACAACTAGCAATGGTGAATTTATGACCAAGATGGTAGAGGAAGCTTACACTCTGATCGAGAATATGGCAGCCTGTCAGAAAAATCGCATGTCGGAGTATGATCACGGTAAAAGAAGCTCTGCAGTTGATCCTAAGAGGATTAACGATTTGCAGTCAAAGTTTGTTGAGTTGATAAGAAGAGATTTGAAAGGAGCGCATTAAATGGGGAACAAAATGATGGACATATGTTCCAAGAGCAGAAACTTGGACAGATGCATCAAGAGTTTATTGTTGAGGAGTTCAATGATAACCAAGCTTATGTGAAATACTTTGGAGGCCAGAGAAACTATGGGAACGGAGGTTTCAACCAAAAAAGTAGTTCTTGAATAAATATTTTGGGCAGAATCAGACATATCTTCAATCCGGGGTATCATGGTAAAAATTAGACACAAGAAAATAACTTTGGTAATAGTAACTTTCAACATAAGTAATATGAGAAATTCATAAACAAAAATTAGTTCGAGTATCAAAATCAGAATCAAGGAGCTGCATCTTCATCTTCCGAAGACAATGAGTTGAAGCAAATGATGAAGCAAATGCTGAAAAAATAGGCAAAGACAGCTGCAGAGATCAATCAAAAAATTTGATAGCATGTATGATGATCTCAATGGAAAGTTTGAAACATTGAGTATTGGCATGAAGCTGTCGGCAACACAAGTTGCTCAGATTTCTGTTGGAAATAGAGCATCACCAGGTATCTTACTAGGGAAAGCAGAAAAGAATCCGAAGGAGTACTGCAATGTGATCATTTTGAGAATCAGAAAAATGATTGATGATCCTCTTCAGCACTAGATCAATCGATCTAGTTCAAAAATCAATCGGTCCAATGTAGACAAGAAGGATCAAATCGATCGATTTGATAAACAGATCGACCGATCCATGGTGGCCAAGGAGGAACATATTGGTCAATCCATAACCTATTGATCGGTCGATTCGTTGTATGTTGAATAGACGAAAACTTCAGGCGTTGCTCATGATACCGCATAGGCTGAAGATGAGTATGTGCAACCCCCACTGTTTCGAAGGTTACATACCCTTCCCGACCTCGACTGAAAGTCAAAGAACACGAATATGAGAAGTTGAAGAATCTCGTCGGTGAGTTACATGTTCGTTTTCCTTTTGTCGCAGAAGTCAAGATGGTACCATCTCTAAATTGGTACAATAAGAAAATCCTCTTAGAAAAATTGACTTTAGAATAAGGAGTCTATGTTATTACTACTAGTGTAGTGCAGTTCTTCACAACATCACACCTAAGAAATGGGAGGTCTCGTACCTTTCGTACTACCATGCCGCATTGGATCTCTTACAGTTGAAAGATGTTTGTGTGATTTGGGATCTAATGTTAGTTTTATGTTGTTGTCCATACCGCATAAGCTAGTCATGGTTGACTATAACCTCACTCGAATGTCTATAGTACTTGTGGATATATCGATTCAACGGCCAGTGGGTATTCTTTACAACATCTGTTGGTGTTGGGGAAGGCTACATGTACATTGATTTTGTAATATTGGAGCTCGAGGAAGAATACAAGAATCCCATTATTTTGGGTAGACCTTTCTTGTCCACTACTAGAGCAACGATTGATGTGCAGAATGGTCAGATTGACCTGAATCTTGGGAAGTTGAATATGCGTTTGAAAGTTGAGAAGTCTACAGATAAGCCCACCATTGATGGACATACTTTTTGGGTAGACACTTTGACTGACATGATAGATGAATCTGCAGAAGAGTTGTACACTGAGGATCTGCTCCATGTTGCCTTAGCGCAAATTGAGACCTAGTATAGCTTTCTCAGTGAAGATACAACGGAGATCACTCCAAAGAATGATGTCAAAGAAGTCTTGGATGGAGACAATCATTTTGGGAAACTCAAGAGAGTTAGTAACAAAAAGAAGAAGATTGAGTTGTGACTATGGAAGGTCCTGATTAGACTTTGGTCTCTAAGGGATACGATGAAAGTGTGATTGAGTATGAAGTTAAGTGCAAAGGGAAGTTAAAACCTTTTCCCAAAGTCAAAGTCGTTCTTACACCCAAGTTCAAGGAGAAGGGTCAAGCTGCTATGAAAGGATTGATGAATAATAATTTTTAAGCTGATGATGTTCGACGATAAAGATTTTTTTAAAGCAAGTTTCCAGGCCCTCTCCGACTGATTCCTAGACCACACTAAATTAAACTTGTGACTATAAACAAGCGATGAGTAGGAAAAAACGCATTGGTTTATTTTATCTTAATTAGGATCTTTGTTTTTTTTTATTTTTTGTTTTAGTTCTCTTAAATTTCAGGAGTTTTACTCGTTTGGACAGTGTGCCATGGATCAATTGATCAATGTCACACAGATCGATCGATCCATGGCCAGACGAGGTTAATGATGAATGGTGATGAAGATTATGATACCACTATGAACTTTAGTGGCGGGAGACATGGAGGACGTATCATGCTGGTGATTCCTCGACATATATCTGATTTCACAGAGTACATTAACCATTTTCTTGCATTTTTTTCTTTTCTTTATTTTTCCATTCCTTTTTTAGATTTTTTTTCATATCGAGATGATGTGAGATAAGTCTGTGGGATGATGCTACTGATGACTATTTTTATTTTGGTGTGTTTTGAGTCAATCCTTGAGTTAATTTGGTGTGTTTTATTTGAGTTCAAAACATGTTTTTGGATGATCTGTATTGGATGATGATTTCAAATTAGTTTTTTGTGGTGTGCCTAATTTTTATATCGTTTCTGATCATTTCTATAGCATAGGCGAACCGGAGAACCTCACTCGCCAAATTTTCCACCTGAAAACGATGAAAATTAGGATTTTGATTTGTATACGGTTGATTTTATCTTATAAGGTTTTTAATGAATCTAATTTCCCTTTACCATGTTTCGATATCACGAAAAGGAAAATACCATTCAGGATTACAATCCCATTTTCATTATCATGTTCGGTTATCCTGAATGACCAGACTTATTTTTAGTCTAATACCCCTCTTTTACCCTATCATCTTGATTCTCCATGTATCTCTCTTTTGATCTATCATGGGCACATGTGTAAAAGCAATGGAGAGAGAAAGAGAGTAGGGTTGACATGATTTTCCTGACTACTTAGGTAGAATTAGAACTCTTAGGTGTGTCTAGGATGAGAAGGGAACTTGAAAATGGTTTTTGTGCATTTCTCCGTGTTGTATGGACGTTCTTTTGACAAAATTATTGTTTTATTTTTATTCCACCCGTATTTTATACATGAAAAAAGAAAAAAAGAAATAATATTTCATTTTGCTTATCCCGAGAAATGGAATCACCTTTTTGTTTTAGTTTTATATGTTTTATTGCGATGAAGAATGCATTGGTTCGATATGTTATTTGAGATGCTGATTTTGATGCTTAGGTAGTTAAGGGGTCACGGACTTCAATATATTCTCTCTCCCCAACAATTTTGCATAATGTCTTGCATTTGGTGTTGTTATTAACTTCTAAACACTTTAGCCTCACCAATAAAAGATAGCAGTTTTCCCTTTCTAGCCCGTTTTTCATGATGGAGATTTCCATTATAAATGAGCTCACATTTTCTAATGAATGTAGAGTATCAATTGCATGAGTTTGAGTCTTGCATGATCAAAGTTTAGAGTATGGATGGGCTTGAGAATTTGTGCAGTGGACTCAGGGGAGAATGTTCTAATGATTTTTACTCTGTATGGTTAGTAAATCTGAGCATAAAGTAAGGTCTTCTTAAAGTGTAAGAGTACATGTTTTCAAATTTCTTATCCTTCGACTTAATAATCGTTTCCTTTACTTGAAGACAAGCAAATATTCAAGTCTGTTGGATTTGATGTGTTGTGATTTTAAAGGTTTTTACTCGATTTTTGAATCGAAAAATGGTGTTTTCAAAAGTATTTTGGTCCTTTCATGGTCTTTTGCTCTTTTTGGTGTTTATGCAGACCACAGGTTCATTTCATAGTAAAGGATGCAAAAAGAAGATATTCTAGAGTATAAAGTGCGTCACGGACGTAAGAAGTTGAAAAGGACCAAGGTCTATCAATCCATGTACTTGGATTAGTCGATCTAGTGTTGGCAGGGTGGAATGGATCGGTCGACTCATCCCCTCGGATCTACCGATCTGATGCTTGTCGCGAAAGTGGATTTTCCAATTCAGATCTGAACCAAAATAAGACCCGTTTTTGGACCCGTATACTTGTAAAAGTAGCTCCCTCTCGTATTTTAGGTTTCATTATGCTTTTTTGAGATTTATAAGCATCTCTAAAGCTTTTTTTGAATCAACTCGGTTCTTCGATATGAGAAGAATTTTGACCTTACTTTTATTCAATTACAATCATGATTACCTTCGGTTCATATTGTTATTGTTTGATTGCTATGTGTAAGTAGTTCATTTGTTGTGTTTATGGTTTTTATTAGGAGATTTCATGAATTGTTAATTTAGGATTGCTTGATTTGGGATTATCAATTGGATCTTCATGTTGGATTCAACTTAATGCTGAAATTAGCTTGATCACCTAGTTTTTTTCCTTAGGATATTTAATGAATCGAAAGTGTTTGATTAAACTGCTGAATGAATCTTAGATAAGGAAATTGTCTCAGACCAAGGGAATTTGATGGTTAAGAAATTTGTGAACCTATCAAACCTGATTAGAATGCATGTTTAGGATTCTAAACTCAACGACAATTAGTGTTTATAATTCTATAACATAGGGAGTTAGAACTACTGTAGGAGGTTAATTCTGCATTACTGATTTGAGTTCAAGACTGTTTAAAATCTTGCTCTCTAATTAACAATTTGAATTAATAGTGAAATAATTTCCTTGAGAATTCTATATGCCCAACCCCTTCTCTGATTGATTTGCACCCATCGAATTCGTGTCTTTGCTTTTTTTGCTCACTTCGTTTGCTTGCTTTCATTTCAGATTCATCACAACTACTTCTCTTTTCATCTTAGCCCATTGTTGATCTTATTTATGTACGTATAACCATTGATTCTTATATATTCAATCCCGAACCACTACATCTCTATATTGTGCGCTTGCAGTAATTTAATCGGGTGAATTAAACATTGTCGGACATTCGGAAGCTCTACCTCGAGGAGTCTTCAATGAGTTTACTTATTGTTCTCGCAAATCACTACGTGATATTTCTTCGTGTTATGTCCTCACTTTTCCGATTTCGGAAAGCCACTTCCTAGATTGTCATCCATCATAATCCTACTCCTACACAAGCACACTTAATTATAGAGGTTTACCAGCATGAGCAACCAAAAAAATAAGTGCACTTTGGTGATATAGGTAGCCAAATCGATCATTTTAAGTTATCTTCACATACACTATTACTCCATAAATCGATATCACACTCACCCTAACTTATCGAACGCAACACCCACATTACGCACCAAGATAGACACCTCCAATGGTCTGAGTCTTTGACTGAACACTCATATAGGTTCAGATCTGATACGAAATTGTAACACCCCCGTATATCCTGTCGTGTGCCCCAGGTGCCTCTCTCTTTCAAGATCCTCAGGTCCACCTTGTCCGACGATAAGGAGCGTTACCTCGAGAGATTTTAAAGAGGTTATTTACTCTTTCTCAAATTTACCACATGATCTTTTCCCGTGTTTTTTCCTCACTCGCACGATCCCAGAAAATTATTTCTGAAATGTCAGTCATCCTAGTGCTACTGCAGTACAAGCACACTTAACTGTGGATTCTCTCAGGACAAGCGACTACAAAGATAAATGCACTTTGATGAGATATGTAGTCAAATCAGTCCTTGTAAACTCTCTCCACAAACTACAATTATCCATAAATCGGGGTACCAGACATAGTTTTTAGCTATCAAATGCCAAAATCAGCAAAAAATTTTAAATGTTATATGTGGTGTGTTAAACATAGTAAATGATCAAATTTAAGATATTTATATATAAAAGAGTGTAATGTGTAAAACTAAAAACAATAATATTATAATTTAGAAAGTTAAAATTTGGAAGATATGATATGAACATTTATATATACCGTGCATAATTATTTCATAAATTGATCAAACAATATGTTTTTTAATTGTTAAATAAATGTTCATGAAATTTCTATACTCGCATATGAACTCACCAACTAGTTTCCAATATTTTAGAATGTTTGAATAAATTTTACATATTAAAATATTTTGTAAATATTAGAACGTTTTCTTGTAAATAATGTTGAGTACGAATTTTGAACAACCAAAATTTTCAATCTGGAAATCATTTAAGGGAAAAAAGACCCCAAACGGTGGAAAAACCTGAAGAGGTCGAATCATTACGAGGAAATGTAAAATATATCCTTATAATTTTAGTTATCACATATAAAATAAAAAGACAAATCAAAATAAGATAGTGATATAGATATCACATAAACCCAATTTTTTCATTTGAGAATGAGCATACCTCAAAAATGAGATCGCTTTTGGATATATCTAATGTCTAAACCTAAGAGCACCATTATTGAAGAGTTCTCTAAGGATTTTAAACATTAATATTTTAAAATAACTTAACATATAATTTAAATCTAATGTTTACAAAAGAAAATTTTACTAATTAATGAATAACAAGTGGCTTAAGAACCTCTCAATATTTTTTTAGACTGTGATGACAACCAACCAACAAAATTTTACTAATTAATGCTTTAAGTGACCGAACAAAAAGTCTTCCGATCAATAATACACAAAGACTGTCAGTTTTAACGTCACTTTCCTAGGAAATAACTAATCATGTTTGATTGAAGTTGTTAATTAGTATATCGGAGGAGTAGGTATATATAATTAAAATATGCGTTTGTCTAATGTATTAATATTAGGATTTAAAGCCGCGTATAATGCAGAGTCATATTTTATTAAAATTTTTATGATAAATTAAGCAAAATTTTAAATTTCATAATTAATTTGTAAATTTTTTGTTAGATTAAATATTTTCTGTATTGGTTAAATTGCTTAGCCGTGGTGAACTAAATATACTTTTTTGACGATAATATTTATTACAATTAAGCCGAATCATATTATTAAATTAAATTTAAGATTCAAATACTTAATTTCAAATGTAATAATATTTATTTTGATGAATTTTTAAAAAGATATTAAAACTCTAGATAAGATATGGTAACATATTTATTTATTTTGTTTACTTATAGATTTTTAGCATTTTTAAACCTATTATATCCTATATATTTTTTTATTTCTAATGGCATTTATTGTAATTCTTTACAAATTTAAGATTTTTTTCCTAAATGTACTTTTTAAATCTATACTATTATTAAATGAGAAGTCAAAAGCTAATGTGACGCTCACACAAAAACCGAATTTGACGAGACATCGCGAGAAAATTTGTTGGAAAATAGTAAAAAGTAGATGTTAAAATCGGCCCAGCTGACGTGGAGCGATCTGATGCGTACGTTTTTTATTTTCTTGCGTGGCATCGTCGTATCCGTTCATTTTCTCCACCAACCTAATTCGGACTGGTTTACCCCTACACGAAATTATGTAATTATCTCTAAGAAAAATATTTAATTTCTCGGCCAATCAAAACTTGACTACACCCCAAATATCTTAGTTTGCAATCTTAGAGGTGTTTATCCTCTATTTAGTATTTATCTCTTTATTATTAAAATAGTTCTTTGATCTTTAAAACCAAGAATATCTATTTGTATATTTGTATAAATAGTCTACTCCCTTCGCCACAAAGATTCATGTTTCCATATCACTTTTTCTACTCTCTTCATTAATATATGATTTAGAGTGGGGACGGTAACCGTTTAATATCATCGTCTTAATCATCATTGAATCATAAAGAAATAATGATAATAGTGCTCTTTGGCTCCATGGTTATTTCTCACGATTAAACACAAAAGCTTGCAGGAGATATGAGGGAAGTTGGATACATGCATCAGTGGCTAAGCATTTCGATGCTTTCATTGCTTTGTCTGTTAATGTCACTCTCTACACCTCTTTCTTTTATATATTTATAAAAGTATGATGAATAAAATCTAAGTGAATTTCTTCATTGCGGGAGACTTTTAAAAAACTCATTCAAATCATGATGAATTGGCTCTACGGAAAACCCAATGTTGGTGTCAAAAACGGTCATCTCGAAATTAACATCCAAGATCGCATCTCTAATCGGACTTACTCGGAAACACGACTAACATCTAGACTCACCGCCGCCTAGACTTAAACGTCTTCTAAACTTACTGTCGTCTAGACTTATCGTCGTCTAGACTTAACTATCGTTCAACGAAGTCTATCCTTCTGCAAACAACTAAATAGCCTGAATGCTAAAGTTAACATCCACGATTTACGGATAAATCTCGGAAGACCTCGCAATACAAATTTCGGAACGATGCGAAACCTCCGTGACCATCGGAGAAGCGCGTCGCTTCGAAGAAATGTCTAAACGCCGATTGACGCCAAACCTACGAA